>CABFOW010002885.1:0-64165 GCA_902141385.1 Timema californicum | reverse complement strand
ATAATAATAATAATAATAATAATAATAAAGATACTAATGCCGATGAGTTCAACACCACGAATATTACTGATCACAGCGATATGAGTTATGTGACTGATACAATCCAATAAATAAATAATCCATGGGACAAATTGAAAGATCCGGCTAATTGGCCCAAAGTACTAAGCGCAAATGAATGTTATTTTATTATTTCGCAAGGACCAATCTCAACAGTATTAGACAGCTACCCTATAGACGGTGCAAAAAGATCATTTTCCAACATATTTTATCATCGGCTTTCTTCCAACGATGAGAAAATTAGATGATGATCGCTAATGTATTCTCAGTCTAAGAGAAGTGTATACTATTTTTGCTGCAAGGTATTTAACACAGCGATCACCAGCACTACATTATATGATGAAAATTGAAACTGTGATTTAACATGAGACGTCCTTTAATCACTTAAAGTTCTATGAAAAATGAGTTGACCCAGAAAGGAAGTTTAACACTGGCAAGGCAATTGATGACGTAAATCAAAGATTAATCGCTCATGGAAAAGAGCGACAGAAAAATGTCCTCATTAGAGATCTTGCCATCTTCCCAGCTTGCCCAACACAACATGGCTTTTCAAGGAACTCACGAAACCCTTTACAGCAAAAACAATGGAAATTTTCTCGAGCTCGTAGAGTTGAATGCAAAATTCAATCCTGTTATGAAAGAACATATTTCCCGAATTCCAGGGAAAGACAATCTCAGATGTGTAACATATTTGGGAAAGAACATTCAAAATGTTATACATAGCGTCTAGTTTTAAAATGGCCATATATAGTATTCTCCAAAGTTTTTTCAGATGAGGTGGTGGGGGCGCAAAATATGAGTTTTACATACACAAAACATTTGCCTTAGAATGGCCCTGTTTGGACCTTAAAACATTTAAGGTGTTTCAAACCAAGAGAACATTTAGGGGGTTTAATAACATAAGGGGATTTAAGGTGTTTTAAACCTAGATAGTCTTTAAGAGACGTTACAATAAAGAGCATTTAAGATATTAGAGGAGATTTAAGAATGGTTAAAAAAAAATATTTTGCACTCTTCCAATAGATAGTTAAATATTAAACACCAATTTCAATATATATATATATATATATATATATATATATATATATATATATATATATATATTTAAATTAATTAGCCACTTTATATTATTCATTATTTGTTCGAATTTTAGCTATTTGTTTAAATATAAAATGCTCTTCGCATACACCTATTTATATTATATTTTTATGAGATTTAATTTGTGTTATATTTAATAATGTCAAAGATTTTACAAGTATCACTGTATTAGTATATAAATAATATCTATTTTTAATCTAGAATTAATCTAAAGCATCATTTTTATAATTACTCGTCCCGATATTTTGACTCATTTCCCGTCCTGTTGTGTTCCAATGTAAAAATTGTCATTCCCGTCCATCCCTACTATATTTACAATTCACCGGTACTTTAGTGAAACAGAAAATAAAACTAATAATGGTCACGACTAACCCAATTCTTAATATTAAATATTGCTCTTTTGATGAATACCATAGAATTCATTTCTTAGGATTTTAAAACTAAAGCTCAAACTGGGTTAGACTGGCAGGTTCCAATCGACCTAGACTACAAATATAACAGATCATGACAAACATTTTTAAATATTCAGTGCAAGCTGAAGGGGTGAGGTGAAGTATTTAATATTGTTACATCAGTTAATGTAATCCTGACATCATGTAAACTCGTCGATGATTACGTTGCTATTCAGACCACCTAAACATCAGTGTTTAGTTTCTAACTACCATGAGCAAAAATTCTCTTAAGTATTTAGAAATGAACAAGAGTCTAGTTTTGAAATATTCAAGTTTGTAAAATAATCTGTTTTTTGTGAAGATTAAAACTCTTGCAACAGTTTTTCCTTGCTTTGCGTCTCACTAACCATGGGTTTTGAATCACCAATAAACAGTATTAAAACTATAAAACCAATTTAACTTGAAAAATTGAAAGAAAATAATATTTTTTTTAAAGATTTGAGTTTCGAATCCAAAATTTTTGCAAATTCCTCGAATATGCTTGAATTAAGGATTCGAGATCCCATCCCTATAAAACCCACATCTTTATTTAACTATTACTACCTAGGGTCACTAGTAAATTTGTCTTGTGAAAAGGGGGTTACAAATAAAATAAAGTTCAAGAACCTGTGCCTTACCTCACATTGATGTAGTGTTTCCCCAATGTTATCATTATTATTATTATTAGCACCGCGTCTTACTACCCGTTCGGGTTATACGCACTTAAGCTAATGTGCAATGGTAGGGTGATTGTGAGATGAAATGAAGGACCTACAGTTTAACGTGGAATCCGAACCATGGTGGAGACCTGGCATTCCTCACATTCACAAGATGTCTTGTCAGAGGTGAAGGAAGGGTTTGGTAATCAGATAAATCTTTGCCGGGACTGAGGCCCCAATGTTATCAAAGATTTCTAAGATATTTGGCAGCTATTGGTTATTGTAAGATTTTACACCAGTGGTCGAATGTCGATTAAATACCTGTTGAACCTTTTCCAATCAAAGTAGCCTAACACAATTATGTCTCCATTACTCTTAAACAAGAGCCGAAAGTGTGACATTTAAAACCAAATCATGTAGACAAAGAAAGCTCACCCTTGCTGAACGACAGATATGACAGGAGTGACTGTCGCTCCGAGTGCATCTATAAGAGCTGCTCTGTAGTAGTTGTCAGAGAAACGGTTCTTGCTGTTGTCGTTGTATTTAAACAAGTCCAACAGGAAACGGATCACATCCGGGGGACAAATGCCGTGAACGTTTCTCAGTCCTGCCATGGCCACAGGTATAGTCTGCACAATAAGAGGTGTCTTATGAACAATAACCACTGGTTAATGATTTAATACACCCTTCATTAATTTACTATTCATACTTTTACCATAAAAATATAACAGGTTTGTTTGGGAATTAAATTTACACTTTAATAGGAGTGTGTGTATTCCCTTTTTTTTAATTTGACGCCGAATCAACTAATATGAAATATTCCAAAACTATTTTAAAATGTTTTTCAGTGAATTATTTGCTCGCTAAGTAACCAAAAAGACTGCAAACACACACAGAGTAGTACTTGCCTTCTGGAGGAAATAGTGCTGGAGATTGGTAAAGTTGTTCTGTCTCACAATGTGAGGACAAGAGAAAGAGCCAAACAGTTTTCGGAAGATGGCCAACATAGCAGGGGGACCTGCCCAGTTGGCAACCATGGCGTTTGCCACCTATAAACATGAAATTAATTAAAGAGCCTGTTTCACCCCACAGATAACACCTAACCTAGGTAAGTAATAGCTCGAACCAGGCATCTTAAGAGCCCGTCTCCCCCATAGTTAACAGCTAGCTTGGGTAGGTAATACAGCTCAAACCAAGGCTCTTAGAGAGCCCGTCCCACCCATGGGTAACAGCTAACTTGGAGAGGTAATACAGCTCAAAACAGGAGTCTTAACGATTCCGTTTCAGCCCATGAATAACAACTAAATTGGGTAGGTAATACAACTCAAACCAAGTGTCTTAAAGAGCCTGTCTCACCCCATGGATACAGCTAGCTTAGGTAGGTAATACAGCTCAAACTAGAAGTCTTAAAAGAGCCCATCTCACTCTCCAAATAGCACCTAAATTAAGTAGGTAATAATATAACTAGAAAACAAACATTACATCTTGGTATGATTTTATGTAGACTACTTTATAAAATAGTGGAATAAAGACCAGAGAAACTGTTTTACCATATTTAAAAATGTACAACAATTTTGAAAATAGTTATTTTAAAATGAAAAACTATCAAACTTATCAAAAATGTTCTGTTTTCAAATAAAGACTGCAGTAAGCTGCACTTTGTTACTTTTTTAGGTTGGAAGTTAATTAATCATCATCATCAACAAACATTTCTAGCCTGTGGTCAGGCCAGTTTAGTAAAATGCCTCCATCTACCTCTGTCCTTCCATCATTCTTCCTCCTTTATTTGTGTAGTTAATAATCCCAGTTAATCTACTGAGAGATGAGAACTAAGGTTTGTCTGTGCTTACCTTGGTGAGGCAAAGCGATGCTCGGCACCGCACCATATAGTAGGCTTGCTCGTTCTCTATGGTATCAGTCAGGGCGAGCCTCGTGGCGGGTGTGGAATAGCGCTCTAGCGCCTGTATCGCTTCTAGCTGGGCCGTTACATCTCTCTCGTGGCGCAGCTGGTATTGCCACTGGTAGTCTGGTTGCTCAATGAAAGTGGATCGCAGGAGGGTCATCTCAGGGTCGAGACGTATCCACAGGACAGGGGAGTCGGCACTGCCAAAGAAAAACATAGGAACAAAACATTAATCTTGATATTTCCAACTGTCAGAAAAATATTTAATATTCTCAGTTTGAACTAATGGTGTTCGAAGTCAACTTTTTGATTCAAAATGAAGTTATAACAGGCATAGGAAATATTACCAAGGCCTGATTAAAAGTTTCAACATTTATAAAAATTTATAAATATTATTAGGACTCTGCAAGTACTCAGATTCCAAGCTTCAAGTCGAACTTGTCCTTTAAGATCAAAATCTTTATTCGAAGGTTTTGTAGGCTCGTCATTTTCAAGCTTCTACTTGATGTACTTAATAATTAATTTTTAAAATGCAATAGTAAGCATAGTCTATTTAATTGAGATGCTATCAGCATTCTCACTTATAAATCATTCGGTTACTTAACAAATTGTTAAAAATTAATTTCAATTTTCAAGTTAATTATGTAATAGAGCTTTAAAACCACTTTCGACTGGTAAATTTGTTTAATATTGTTGTCCATTTTGATTTATACTTGATTGAAGTTGTTTACTTGTATTACCATGACAAAGCAATGAAAATAAAAATAGCTAAGTAGATTACTAAATAATTGAATGATTCTTTTTACTATTTTTACCTGGTCCCTTTCTAAAATAATAATTTATGTTAAATTAAAAATGTGATATCAAGAATACATTATTGTATTAAATGTTTTCAAACTTAAGATATTTAAAACCAGTATTAATTAATACATTTAGCTACAAAATTAGCAATAGTTTAGTTACTATTTGGTTCTAGAATTACGTTGGTTAATCTGTCTAAAATCAATGTTGATCTTATTTATTGCAATACACACAGTAGCCCCATGGCTTCTTTGGTGCTGACTGACAGCTCAGAGCTGACTTCTGACAGTCAACATTTAGGTATAAACCTAAATTTTGACCATAAGAAGTGAAAGATGCTAAACAATGTTTTCACAGATCATATGGTTTGGCGTAGGGATACATAATTTGGTCTGGTAACTTTTCAAAGCTGTCGGCTGTCAGCTGTGAGCTGTCAGTCAGCACCAAAGAAGTCATGGGGCTACTGTATTTTACCAAACTTACCACATTTACATTAAAAAGCATTTACTATTTCATAATGTTTGCTAAAAATATGATTTTAGCCATATTATTTTTAATTTTAAAGTATTAGCACTAACTTTTATAAGCTTTAAAAATTGAATTGAAGTAAATTTCTCAATAAAATAATGTTTAACGACAGCCTGTACAATGCACATGTGTAACTTCGCATAAAGGAATGGAAATGAAACAGAATACGTGCTCATGCACGGCTACACTAAGGAATAATACACAAAATATGAAAGACATCAAATTTGTAGCTGTTTATGATGCTTACGTTTTCTTATAGGGTAAATGAAGTTACTGAATCATATTTTGGGGAAATATTAGCTTATTAAAATGTCAGTTTTATTAACTTTTTATCAAAACAGTGAAGAAACACTCTACAGTAACGTATAGAGATAGTGAAGAAAGCCAACCTAAAAGGTGGTTAGGTTAGGCCTGTATATAAACAAACATAATTCAATATTTATTCTTACATTTTTTCACTTCCCACTTTTTCAAACTTCCACAGTGGCACATTGTTTTGAATTTTCAGAATTATTTATTTTTCATATTTCTTAATATTCAAAACAATGTGCTACTTAGGAAGTTTTGAAGAAGTGTAGCATGTCAATCAGATAGATTGGACAGCTACAATTAAAAAAATCAATAATTTAATAATTTATGCAATAAATAAACTATATTCACATATTTAATTGAGTATACTCTGAAGATACAGTCTAATAAATATACGTTTCTCCCTACCTTCAAACATCCAAACACATGGTTGGTAAAAAATATTGTCTTTTGATAAATATGGGAGTTTATATCAAAGAAGAAGATTAATATTATCATAATTATGAATAAAAATACCTTAACGCATTGCTTTTCCCATTGGATGATGTCGGATAAAAATCGATAAAAATCACATATGGTTGCCATGCCATCTACAAGAAAATATAGTAAACTACATCTATATCACAAATTCTCATAAAAATAATAATGGATCCTCAATAACATAATTAAAACAGATATATTTCCATATAATATGCCTTGGTGAGTACTCACATCTTCAAGATGTCTGTTGATTCAATTCTCCCACATGTGAAGCACACTACACCATTCAATAATGGCCGCAACACGTGCTATCATAACTAGATTTGTTGAAGAGAAGAAATGCGTATGAGCATCGACGCAAAGACCTGCAGCTCATAAACGACCCTGGTGGTAAACCAAGAAAGCTTGTCTCTTCCTTTTCCTCGCAAGTGGATTTTTCTTGTTAAATTCTCTTTACCCCACCTTCCTCTGCATCTCTAGTTTCTATCGCTCTTGTGTTTATCATCCTTTCCGCTTTCTTTATTTCGTATCAGGTTGGGAACTATATAAGGACCCGTGTCCCAGCACACTATAGAGCCAGTTTACAGTATACCTGCATTGAAGGAAGGACTCCAGCACCATCACGTTGACCATGAAGTTTGAGGCATCGGATACACCGCCACCTTAGACAGGATGACGCAAACAACGCCACCTACGAAGTCTAGGCCGTGGGATTCACCGCAGCTATGGTTGGATCCTTAGACTTCGGCTTACTAAGTATTGTAAAGTAATCGACGAGTCCTTATGACATAGAATTTAAATTTCGTTGTAAAGATAAGCTAAATCTGTTTGCCCCCTTTGACTTTTTGTATAATGTTGGAGGCGATTTTCTTTTGAATTAATAGTATGCCTAGTTGACAGTCAATCAACTTCAAGTCTTGATGACTTGCAAACTCAAAGCTTTTATTTTATTGATTAAATATTGTGTCCTTCAGAATGCGGGACGAGTCTCTTTATTGCTTGTTTTTCTAATATTGTAAATCACCAGTTCACTTTATGGATGGCTATTCCCAGGTTGTCTGTTCGTTTTCCTTATTACTACACAGTTAATTGAAAACAGTATTTTGGGTTGGTTAAGTAGACACACTTCATGTGCAGTATTAGTTTCGGTGCGCAACCCAGGGAACTGCACTAGAGCCATAGTGGGGTCCGCGCCGACAATATACCCTTTAACTTTTGCCTTTCGATCGATTCCTATTGTTTTGTTGTTCTCAATGCACTTGCTTTTTGAACTTTATGTACTATTGAATGCCCTGGCAGTACCAAAGGGGAATGTGACCAGCCATAGTACTTTTTGACACCTGTTTCCTAGCCATCAGCTGGTGTTATCAACAACTTGATATCCGAAAGGTTTTATAGATACTATTTTTCGAAAAACCCATCAGGCAATACTGATTTAAAGTTACATACATATCTTGTTCAATATTTTTCTATTAGTAACTATTTAATTGTTCTCCTTTTTAGAAATACTTCTACCTGTGGCCTGGCAACTACATAGTCCTTGTAGCCACAGTCTCAATTCTCAGGCCTAACTGTTTGGATCAAAATCGACACGCTTTTCCAACTATATTATTGTAAACCATTGTTTTCTTAACTATTGTTTTTTTCTATTAATAAATCTATATGTTGTTTAAACTATGTTTCTTTCGATTATAATGTGTGTAAGCTGTATGAATCAAACCTTACAGAAGTGATAAGCGTAAAAGTGTTTGAAGAAATGAAGAGACAAGTGTGTTTTTCTATCCAGGTCTAACCTATAATTTAAGGTTGACTTCTTCATTATCACTTACCTTACATTATTGTGCAGTGTTTCTACACTATCTTATTGTATATTTCCAAGCCATCATGCGATTATTAATTTTATTACTTTTTTTAATAATTGTAATTTTAATTTCCTTAAAGACATGAGTGTTGAAACGATTTAAATTATTTTTTCCACTGAGCCCTATATTTTTTTTAGTGTCATTATTTTTAAATTGTGTTTTTAAGTGTTATTTCCAATTTAAAAACCGATATTTCCATTTAATAACTTTTTTTCTAAAAGTATTTATATTTATAAAAATGATTGTCATTCATATTTTAAGAACATGTTTTTTAGTATATTTTTAAATCTAAATAAATACATACTCTTTAAGATTTAAAATTTATGAATATAATCTAAATCGACTCGAACTCTGGAGCTTTAAGAAATACTCGATTCAAGCAAAAAAAAAACTCAAGCTCTCAGACCCTTAAATAATATTATAACATGTTATTCAAACTACTACAATCTTTGTCTTGTAACCCGTCTCGGTGGTGTAGTTGGCTAACACGCTAGTCGTGTTGAGCTCGACTGCTGAGGAAGGGGAGATCGAGGTTCGTATCTCGGTCGGGTGAACTGGGGGTGGTTTTTCCTCAATGGTTTTCCACTCTCTCTCCACGCAAATGCGGGTTCACTTCCTCTAATTCACCCTTCCCAATTCTTATTCCATTAGCATAATTAGTACTTAAAACGTATAACCCAAACGGGTAGTAAGACGCGGTGCCAAATATTATATTATTTGTCTTGTACATAAAAACATAAAATGAACTCAATTAAACATGTGTATTTTGGCAGTATATATTTTTATTGGCGAAGCTATATAATTATTATAAAGACTGTTTTTTTTCAAACTAAGGGTTAAAGTTAATAAAAATCCAAAGTGGCTCAAAGTTTTTCGAGTTCCGCACATGCAATTGATAATTGAGTGTTCATGAATAAGTTCAAACAGTATCTAGCTTACTCCATGGCGCTGAGATCCATGTCAACCTCCTCACCGGTACAAAGCGGTATTTTCTTCTTCTTATTGCGTCGGCTCTTGGAGTGGCAAGTGATGTCGGCTTTAGCAACTGTGCCTTCCACTTGCAGTGTGTGTCGGAAAGTCCCGTCCAGCTCCTGGATCGTCACCAGCAGGGGGCCTACGTATTTCTTGATGCCTCTCTGCGCCGTCGCGTCCTGACGTATCTCCAGTTCTACAGTGTTCCTAGAGGCATGGCACATGTCACCTTTAGAAATCTCAAAACGACCAGCCATGTTGGATGGAATGGCCCACTACTAAACAAAGGCTCCCAGCTCTAGGATATTTCAGCGTTTCTCTTATGTTGAAATTCTTTGAATAAATTTTATCCCCGTGTCCTGTCTGTGTTTAAGGGTGGTCGGGCACCCAAAATTTTGGGCAATAAATCGAGCATCTAAGAATCCTAGGATGTTGGGGGAGTATTTTTTATGCTCGTATTTCAATCAGGCATCTCAATAACTTGGTAAGTATATAATAATACCATGTTAGCACTAGCCTCTAATTCAAATGTTAAAATAAATTAGTTTTTAAAAGAAATTTAGAGTTGAATTCTTTCAATTCAACTAATAAACAAAGTTAAGTATTACTTTTTATTAATTCATAAATTATTATGTTTGCTTTCAACAAAATTACGATAACGTTTCTCACAGGTTACAGGTTACATAGGGAAATGAAGATTCCTATGATTTAATTTTCTTTGTCAATGCCAACAACATACCAAATTAAACATTTCCACATTGAGATTTTTAATCCCTATGCTTGTGAAAACTTAATTTAAATTAGTTAGATTTACATTTCTTTAATTTATTATTACTAGCCCAATTTGTTAAGATATAAATAGAAAAATATGCATCAAATTAACATTAAATAGAAAACGGCCATTTTAAATTTTGTGACTGTTTTAACTTGTAATTTGAAATTTAATAGGCCTGTGGCAAAGTTGTTTCTATCTTTTAAAAAAAATTAAATTAGACTGTCAAACTTATAATTTGAAATTTTATAGGCTTGTGACAAAGTTATTTACAAAATGAAATTCCCGCCCGAATTTGCCCGTGCCAGAGTTCAATTCTGTAATGCCCTCCTTAGGCCGCCCGATACAAATATTTGCTGCCTGACCACCCCTATCTGTGTTATATGCATAATATGTACTAACACACAAATATGTTAGGAATAAAGAAGGTCGAATTTAGTGGAAATGTACCCACACTTGTGTAAGGGAGTAGAAAACCATTTAGGAAAAACCACCCACAGTACCCACAGTACACCCGACAGGGGTTCAAACGTCAATATTCTTGTCATCTGCAGGCCAGTCTATTGGGAGAATGACTACTTAGTCCATTCCCTAGTCAGTTAATAAAGATTAAGATTTGATTTTATAATGAAAAATATGGAATTCAACAGGCTTAAAAACAAACCAACTCATTGTGTCACCTCTTTCTGTTGAAAACAAAGCTGAGGTTGAACTTGGCGTGCCCTCCAGTGCGCACCCACTGATCCACAAACACCGACATGTCCTTGCCTGTCACAGTGAAGATGGCCTTGGCAAACACATTAGTGCTTATGAGCATATGAGTCCACAGCCCGCTACCAATCTTTTGCTGGGAGGCGTTGGATGCTAGAGACAGTTGCTTGTTGAATACCTGTGTGATGAAACATTACAAATGATTCTACAGTTGCTCGTTGAATACCTGTGTCAGGAAACATTACAAATGATTCCATAGCTAGTCTCCAATGTCTGTCAGAAGTGAGTAGCCTCACTGTTATCTGAAATGAATCAATTACCTGAAGTAATAGTTCTTGACCAATGCGGTGTTCCAACATCCTCATGATGAGATGGGCCTTCTTACGCAGCACCTCCAAATATTTGGGGGACATGGTGTGTACATTGCGGACTGGGAAGTAAAAGCCAGGGTCGGGGGCCCTGGGAGGCTGAGCAGGAGACGCCATCGAGGCAGGAATAGGTGCTGGGGCTTGACTCGGGTCCAGCACTATACCCCCAAATTGTTCCTCGTACCTGACAATCTCCTGAAGCTCCTGGTAACATGAAAACATCAGCAGTCAATTACTCTCTTTATTCGGCTCGATTGCCCCAAAACTAAGTCACACTCATTAAAAAAAATACCTTTCAAATTTGATGATGAGCTAAGTTTGGAAACATGAGTCAAGGTCAGTATTTTTGCAGTTTTTATAGTAAAAACTTTTTTTATGAAATGTATAATTTATTTTTAATATATAAAGTATTTAATGTGCGCTTTCAGAACAAACTGATTATATTTGCACATGACATAAACTAACTTAGATATAAAAGAGACACAACATCCAGTCCCCAGCCATGAATCTATTACTGTAAAAGGGCAAACCCACCTTTCATCAATGATACATTTTTGGTTCATGCTGGGAATCGAACCTGGGGCCCTTAGATCTGTATGAATCTAATATTGCCCCTCTTGCATACACATTTTTTTAGTACCCCATTTACTACATGTTCAGGCAAATGAGTTAAAGATGAGAATTGTTGAATTCAGAGAAAGTGTACATACATTTGTGTGGAGGTAGAGTGAAAACCCACTCTCAGTACACTTGACCGTGATTCTAACCTTGATCTTTCTGTGATCAGCAGTCCAGTCTATTGCGAGAATGATACTGTAGCATTTATTAGCAAAAAGCTACAACAGTGAATGAATAAAAAGCAAGACTGGACACTATTAGAATGAGTAAACTCATTGTTGCCCCATTCTGCAGCTTCGACTCACTAATGTAATCCCCGCACAAAAACATGCCACAATGAATTTAACTGAGCAACTAAGCAAGTGAAAATCATGCAAGACTAAACTGTGCATTATCGCGAGGCATGTTGGGAAAAATGTGGCGAACATGCACAAGAATGTGATGTGTTAAAACGTTTGGCCTAGAACAATCTACCCGCTTCTCCGGTGTTCCACCATCATCTATTTATCCCCACCCACTCTTCATTGTTTTGTGTTTGCCTTTGTTTTGTTTACCCCTCTTTCCCCCCTCAGAGCTAAAATAAGTGTGTATATAATGGTGTAGTCCAGATGAATGGACTACTCTTGTCAAGATCTTGTCCTCGGATGCACATAGGTGTCCAGGATGTTTTTAGAAGGTACAAAATTCTTTTTTGGCTGATGTATATTGAAATTCTGTTTGGCAAATTAATATTTAAATTTAATAAAACTTTACAACTTGAAAGATATTTATGTAGGGATACTTTAATCTTTAGGTTACGTCGTGGCAAATAATGTTTATCTTCATTTTAGTTTTCTTTGACATGAAACCCCGTCAGGGTTCGCGTGATATCAATATTGTCAGTTTACAAGTCGCAGTTTTGAAAGATTAGTAACTATAGCCTATCTGGCATGAAAGTTTACATTGTTATGAAAGAAATGTTAGTAATCTATGGCCTGCGTGGCAGGAAAATCTTGTATTGTCATAAGAAAGAAATATTAGTAACTTATAGCCTATCAGGCATGAAAGTTTTACATTATGAAAGAAATGTTAGTAACCTATAGCCTGCGTGGCAGGAATATCTTGTATTGTCATGAGAAAGAAATATTAGAAACTTATAGCCCATACGGCATGAAAGTTTTATATTGTCATGAAGGAAATATTAGTAACTTACTGATTTTGGTAATATTCTTTACTACTTGTTAGGGGTAATCTTTTATAATATTCCATTATATTGGATGTTAACCAATTCAGGGTTATTAAAATTGCCTGCAACTATTGTTTTTGTTGTAAGATTCATAAATAAATAAATATATATATTACTGTTCAATATTTAATCTCTCTTTATTCAATATCAATACATAATATGTTATTTTCTGACAAATTTCTTTATATCAAATGATTATGCTTCACAGGTAACCATAGTATATATAAATATCTACATTACTAAATAGTTGAAGTTTGAGTTCAGGGAAACAGAAAGTGAATAGACCCGAGTACGGCCTATTTACTTTTGTGATTATCTTATCGGCTCCTCTGCAATTATTATTTCCATTTTTTTTAATTCTTAGTTTTGTTGTGCACCAGCCTTTATTCTTTGGGAAGATTAAGGGCGGTGTTACAATACTTTGGATCTCTCGGCCACCGAAGGCTAGTTTAATTGTGTACATATTTTAATCTCAACAATTTTTGAATATTTGTCCTAGTCAGAGTGGCCTTTAATCGAAATCTTTTCTAATTAAGAGAAAAGGTCCTATTCAAATACCATAATGCTCAGTAACCAATATTCTAGAACTGTTATAAGGACTTACTGAATGTATCCATCCCCTGTACTCGTTGTTGCCAAAACTCTTCTTAGCGTACAGTCCGCACAGGTATGTCGAGATACCTTTAGGCAGCCAAGTGTCCGACCAGTTCTGCATGGAGATGAAACAGCCAAAGAACTGCTCCGCTATCGCTTGAGCCATAGCCTTTCTTGTTATATAAGTCTGATCAATAATTGCCGGCGAGTGAAGAAGGTTTGTACTGGAATTTTAACATTTTCATCGTTATTAATGTCAGAGCTAAATCCATGCCACATCCCTTTTCCAATTCAAATCAAAGATGAATACAATATATGAAATATATATGATAATGCTATAAAAAATGTATCCCTCTACATTTCAAATTCAAGACAAAAGCTTTAAAAAGCAAATGCAGAGTCCAAGCAAGAGTGATCAACCTCTAGCCCTAGTTCATCCTGTGTTCTACTCTCTTAAGATGAAGAAAAGGTTTGATGTGTTATATTTTAACTGTGAGCTTTGAGGCTTATACTTTTCTGGTAAGTTTGTAGACCTTGCCCATCTATCCTTGTTTCAATGTCTATCAGATAGTTTTTCCTCGGGATCTTAATAACCCCTTTCCTGGTAGTAACACAGGTTCTTTTTCCCTCTTTATTCTTTTTTTTTTTCAATTATTTTTATCCTGGTTATCAGATGGTAAGATAAGTGAGGGAACTACAGTAAAATTATTCCAAACTATGTCTGTCTACTGAACTAAGGGTTTTGGGTTTAATTCCCAACATGGCCAAAAAAAATTTAAAAAAAATTAATTGGTGAAATGTGGGTTTACCCTTTCACAGTGATGAATTAACGGCCAGGGACTGGATGTTGTGCCTGTCTTGTCTTAAGTTGGATCATAAGGCATATGAATATACAACAGGCCTAGCAAGCGGGTACCTAGTGAAAAATATATGGCTTGAATAAAAAACGATTCAAGTCACAGGCTAGAAACAGTAGTAGATGTAAAGTAAATTCACCTGAGAATACTCATTGTGGCGTACGCAGCGACATCTTGGTCCACTTCGTCTACAAACACTTGCTTATAGCAAGAGTAAGGATATCTGTTTGCCAGGGTCTCTTCATAGAACTCAAACGCTTCATGCATATAACGAGCGGATACTTTCAGAAGCGGCATCAACTGGGGTAGACAAAAGTGGGTGACTTCGTGCATGTAGGGGTCGACAAAGATCTCGAATGGGCTGGAAAATATTCAAGTCACATTTTTATCTGTGGCTGGAAATTAATTAGAAATGGACTGCACATTAACTCTGCAGGTATTGACTGGTAAACCTAATGGAAAGAAACCTGTAGTAAGACCTAGATGCAGAAGGAAGAATAATATTAGAATGGACATGAAAGAGATAGGGTGTAATGAGGTGGAATGAATAGAACTAGTTCATGGTAGGGAGAGATAGGTGGCATACTTTTGAAAGGTCGGCAATGAACTGTAGAGATCTTGATATTTTAGAGTGAGAAAGTAAGCAATGATTCACTAATGTGGATGAGTCCTTGTAAGCCAAGAAGCAGTTTCATATTGACATGTTGACACTTTATGTTGAGGATTAGCCAAACAAATTTGTCACTGTGTGTTTTGCAGCAATCATCACATTTTGACCATCTGCCATCCTTTTAGTTCATATGAGTGCTATTAACATGAGCAAATTGAAAGATATAATTATATATTTGGACACCACAAACAATTTATATTATCTTTCTCTGGATAGCCAAATTAACCAAGTATACCATAGTAATACAGATTTAATTTAATAATAATAATATTTAGCACCGCGTCTTACTACCCGTTTGGGTTATACGCTTTTAAGTACTAATTACTCTAATGGATTAGGAATTGGGAGGTTTGAATTAGAGGAAGTAAACCCGCATTTGCGTGGAGGAAGAGTGGAAAACAATTTAGGAAACACCACCCCCAGTTCACCCGACAGAGGTTCGAACCTTGATTTCCCCGTCCTCAGCGGTTGAGCTCAACCCGACAAGCGTGTTAGCCAACTACGCCACCGAGGCGGGTCAGTTTTAATTTGATTTCTTAATATAATTATGTGTGTCCGACACCTTAGCTTAGTTGGTAGCATATATGTCTACTGAGCCAGAGGTCTTAGCATGGCATTACCGGCATGGCCATTTATCATTAATGAAAATATGGGTTTACCCTTTCAAATTGATAAACTAATGGCCGAGGCTGGATGTTGTGCCTGTCCTAGTCTTAAGTTAGATTATAAGGTATACAAAACTATGATAGGGCTAGCAAACCGATAGTGGAAAATATTTGGCATGAATAAAAAAGTGACCCAGGCCATGGACGGGAAACTTTAATAGATGTAAGTCTAATAGTGTGATCTGAAAACTAAATTATACTTTAGTATTATCCATACAATTCAGGGGTTGTCTTGATACTAGTGATTCCTCAACATTAAATTAGCTCTGGATATTTATGACACTGGAAGCAGTGCTTATGATGCTCACCCGACAGCCAGAGCTATGTTGGGAGCACACGCTGGCGTAGTGAGCATGTAGTGGAAGGTTTTCCGTCTCATGTCCGGTGTGTATACCACCTCAATAAGGTCCCCACAAGACACAGCCGTCATACTCTCATCTACAGTGAACTCTAGTTTCCAGGTGCAGGGCTCTGCGTAACTGTCCACGCAAGGGAACCACAGGCGGGACGAGTTCTCGTGACCGTATGTGAACATGTGAGCGGCTCTCTAACAATCATAGCATTGCAAGTTTTCACTCACACACATAAACATGTTTTAATTATAGATAGAGCCCTCTAGATTCAAAGACTTGAGAAAATATTGGATTCAAGATATCAAATTTTTCATTTAAAAACTTTCTTTTATTTTTTCAATTAGAATTTGATTTTATAGCTCTAGTACTGCTTATTGAAGGGTTCATACTCAACACATTTATAAAATAAACTTAACAACCAGAACTCAGACCATTAACACTTAAGGTGGGAGTGTAGAGGGCATGAGAAACTATCAGTGTGCAGCCAATCCGGATGTAATGGATGTTACATTTTTACTTTAAAAAGTAGATTTTAAGTAAAAATTATAATTCACCCTGTCTGAGGCCGAAAATGGTTAGAATTAAGAACAGTTATTCAG
Source organism: Timema californicum (assembly GCA_902141385.1). Lineage (NCBI taxonomy): Eukaryota > Metazoa > Arthropoda > Insecta > Phasmatodea > Timematidae > Timema > Timema californicum. Next base: position 47,633 of record CABFOW010002885.1, on the reverse strand, counting down.
CACAGTGGTTTTTAAAGGCTTATATTAAAAAGCAAAGGAACAGCATTGAATTAAGCTTTGTAACAGATGTTACCGAATTCTGAATCTATATTGAACCTTCCTAAACATTTGTCAGAAACCCTGTCCCCCTTAAACAACTATTAAATTAAAAATATATTTAATATATTCTTGAAAATTTAAGAATTATTTTAAGCTAAACATTTAAAAAGAAGGAATATTAGTAAACCGGTTATGGTTTTTTATTTAACATAATGGATGATACACTAGTTTTGTAACGAATGTTCCAAACATTTCATCTAATTTGTTTTTGAAATTTTAAGGCTTATAGTTTATAAATAATTAATACAATGTCACCAAAAGCTTGTTTAAAGCCTGAAAGTTTATTACATCATATTTATTTTATTTATTTATAAGTTGTTTACAAAAAGAGCCAAGATCGGCTCGTATGCATATAAACATCCTAATGTAGGCGTGGTTCATTCAGTAACTAGCTACATACATTTAGGAAAGTGAGGTCTATTACAGGGTATAAGTTTCTTTTATTAAAAGATGTTATATATTGAACATCATGTAAAATGTTTTAAAATGTTTTCTATTTAGAGATATTTTAATGAGCAAAGTAACAACTTTTTTGCAGAGATTTAAATCTATTTCCTGATGTTTGCCACCTGATTTCAATATGTTCATAAAATTTGAAATTTGCTCAATAGTATTTTTTTACTAATCTTTTTTGGCATGTTTTTTGGCAATTGAAGTAAATCATTGTTGCTTGAATTTTCTTTTGAAAGTTAACCCACCAGCTTTTTTGCTTTTTTTGGACTAAAGGGTACAGCTTAACATACCTTTGCAAACTGCCATATGCAAGGTAATTTTACAATAATAGGAACTTAAAATCCTTTTGGGGGTAAACTCAATGCGGAGTTTTCTGCCTTTTTCTTTTGTCACCAAGCTTTCGCCTTTTTCTGTGTCACTTATTTCTATTTCTGTTATTCTGCAACACTCATATCTTTTGCTTTCTTCCTATTGTCTTTTTTCATTTAATTTTCTTCTTTTTATCAAGATAAGCAGACCATTTCTCTTAATTTTTTTTCATTTTTTCCAGGCACTTTGCCATTTTATTAATGAGTTTAGGCTGCCTTTGTGATGATTTCTCACTCATAATCTAGAACAGAAACACATAAAATGATTACAGTAGTTTATGTTTAGTTTATAAAACAGGCCAAGTCATTTTCCCAATTGTTTCAGGTGTTGAGAACTTCTATTAGGGAGGTAGGCCTAGTTAAAAAGAACTTAAATAAATAAAGGAAAATCATTCCATGTTAAAATAGGCAATTCTATGCAGGTAAATTCTAGTTTAGGTTGGTACCGCTGTTAAAAGTGTCATTCTTTTTTTATAATCTGGTCTGTGTCTATGCCTATGAACTTGTGTATCAGTTGAGTAAGTTCTTAGTTATTATAACACGTTTTGTCAACTCTAAAACCTGTTAATCATTTTTATAAACTTGTGTACTCTGAGAGGTTATGGGCCCAGGCTTGTGTTGATTTGTGGATAGTAGGACGGGTAAAGTTACTCACGTTGCCGGGACGCTATCCTACCTCCCACCACAACTCACGTTGCCGGGACTCCATCCTACCGCTCACCGCGACACCCGTGTTGCCAGGACTCCCTCCTTATACCCCTCCACTCTCCCCATCAGCTTGTCCTCGTCATCGGCAATTCCACTAGATGGTATACACCCGCCGCTCCGGCAAAGCCCCACCAACGGAAGACCCTGAAGAAAATGTCACCAGGAGACTGCACTTCGAATAGATGCAACCAGCTCCACCCGAAGCCGCAGTTAGGGATGGCAGTTGTGGCACCTGAACGTGGGGCGAATCAAGACACAGGACGGATCTCAAACGGAGCAACTACACGACCTTAGAACACTGCACAACCCTTCCGAGAGTGAATAAAATCCGGTGGCGCGGCGCCCAAACAACCTCAGCAAAGAAGACAAGAAGACAACCTCACTAAAGCAGACAAGATGGTAATGGCCAGGAGTCAAAAGAGTACCAACCCATCGTGTACCCCAGGAGGGGAGCAACATTATGTAACCTGTATAAACCATCAAAAGCCCTATCATCACCTTTGCATTGTCTGGGCAGACGAGCCATGTGACATCAATGAACCAGCCTACCGCTGCACCACCTGCACCGAAGCACTAGTGGAAGTACGGTATTGCCCAGCGTTAACCTGTACCGGCGAAAATGGCCAAGAGATTATTTGCGAGGACTGTAGACAATACTACCACTACCAGTGCCTGGGATGGAAAGATGATCATAGAGACCTCAGGGGCCTCTTTTTCCGATGTCCGCCGTGCCAACAGTCCACCTTGTTAACCATCAGCACACCACCATACCAGCCGCACCTGGCTGCCACCTACCAACGTCCGTGTTCAAGCCCTTACCACATACCAACTCCACCAGACTTTCATGGTCAAGGGCATGAAGACCCTGCTACTTTTACTCAACGTTGTGAGGTTCAGCTCAGAACCGCTCGAGTAGACCCACTATAATGGGTATCTACTACCCAACGGCAGCTTAAGGACACCGCCGCCCAGTGGTGGAAGCTTTATGGCGAATATATTACAACTTGGGAAGAATTCAAACAGCGACAAACGCACCACTTTGCCAGTGCAACCACCATAGCCTCTCTCCACGCAGAACTATACGGAAAGGAACAAACACCAACTGAGCCTGTCGAGATATTTCTTCGGCACAAGATACGGCTATCAATGCTTGGCCCCCACAGCACCATCGGCAGAGATAAACCCCCTGTTAATCGAACTCGTCCGACCAGGACTAAGACCTTTTCTTCGAGCCCCAATCTTAAAATCATTTGATTATGCCCATCACTATATCCAACCAACCCGCTGGGGATTTAACCAAACAAGGGTACCAATTGTTCATACATTTCATTACAATTGATCACCTAGCATACTCCCGATGCAAAACATGACTTTAAAAACACACTTAAAGTTGAAAACTTGAAGGTTAACATTATGATTCATATCATATAAACATTCTCCTATGTTGTGTCTTAAAAAATATTTGGTATTCCTTTAAATTTTATTTTTAACAAAAAATCCTCTTTTATATGGATTGCTTCTGTGCTAGCAGTTTTTATAGCAAAACTCTTTAGCAAAATAAATAAAATATTGCTTTATTAGATACATATAGTTGAATTTTCTTCACATATTGATATCAAAAGTAGTTAAATATCTGTCATGAGCATAGCGGCATTAGATGACAAACTTTTAAAATTAAGATAAAAGTTTGTCATTAAATTCCAGGACACTCTTGACAGATATTCAACAACTGATTATATCACTGTATAAAGAAAATTAAACTATATGTTTCTATTAAAGCAATATTTGATTTATTTTGATCAAAAATAGTTTTGCTATAAAGACCACCAAAATCCTGAGTTATCTCGCGTCCCCTGCAACCACACCTTAACTGAATGTATGAATCTTATAATAAATAGTATATTATATTTGGAAGAAGGTATAGGAAAGGTGGATAGAAACATATAAAAGGGGGACAAACACAATATGGCCTATACCTTGTCCCCCTTTTATATGTTTCTATCCACCTTTCCTAAACCTTCTTCCAAATATAATACAATTACCTCATAAAGCGAAAAGAGGTTTTCCTTATAGAGTTATATCAATAAATAGTATATATTATTTTCTAAACATTTTGTTACTATTTAAATTCTTTTCTATTACTCCCCTATTTCTACGTCCTCTTATATTTGTTATATTTTCCCAGAATCGGATATATAAGGCATTCACGAGCTAAGTTTACCTGAATGACAGCTTGAAATGTTACTAAAAGTTATCCCTAATATATCACTACGCCAACAGCGGACATCTATCACTTTGGATGACTGTAATGAAAACAGATGGTAATATATTAATGTGATAGTCAACCACAATGATTTAGGCCAATATTATTTATATATTTATTTTAGGTCGGACACAAAGTTTATTTATCGTTTTATTCCACTTAAAAAAATATTCACACAACTTTCACAAAAACGTCTAACGAACATAGCCTCAAAATGGCAATTGACGAATTTAAACCATATGATTGAACATAACGGTAAACAAGTCTTTTTACAATGATGCGGACACGCAGGTGATGAAAATACTTTATTCAGTTAAATATTTCAAAATACGATAAAATAATCATAAAATCGTGTATTGTATGTAAAAAAAATGACAACAATTTTCTCTTTTCCAATTAAATACGATGCCTGTATTAAAAGGTATTGATGTATGCACTATATTACACAAAATCAGTAATGTTCCAAAACGAAAAATAAGTACTTTTAATTATGTTTAAAATATTGTTTCGAGTTGGACAAAAAGAAATTATTTAAAAAAATGAAATAGTATGAGAAAACTTAAATTTACGTTATTTTAAATGTAATATATAACAGGTATTTAAAGATCTTTACATTTATAAAAAACTGTAATCTTTTACAAGTGTTGGCAACCCAAAACTTAAACATATGATTTTCAAAACTGTCATTCAGGTAAAAACCTATCATGAATGGAATATAAATTCAAGATTTGTAGATACCTACAATGAAAATTAAGATTTGTAAAATAGAACTAGTGAATTCACCCCACTTTTATTACAAATTTTAGATAATTTACTGAACTATTTTTGATGTAGGGGAGACTGGGGAGGAATAGGACAGTGGGAGGGATGGAACCGTGAGATTTAAAATGTATAAATGTTGGCACCACTGATTTTATTTTCCCTCCTAAAGTTGTCATTGCCTATCCAGTGATATTTTGGTTTGCAGCAGGGGAAAGATTTAATTTGACAGACACTCTTGAAAAATGGGAAATAGAACAAAATGGAAGTCTAACGTAGGTCTATTTTTTTTTATTAGCACCACGTCTTACTACCCGTTCGGGTTATACGCACTTACGCTCATGTGTAATGGTAGGGTGATTGTAAGATGAAATGGAGGACCTACAGTTTAACGTGGAATCCGAACCACGATGGAGGCCTGGCATTCCTCACATTCACAAGAAGTCTTGTCAGAGGCGAAGGAAGGGTTTGGTAATCAGATAAATCTTTGCCGGGACCGAGGATTGAACCCCGGCCGCCAGCATAGAAGTCTGACACCTTACCCCTAGACCGCCAGGTCACCAACGTAGGTCTAAACCACCTACAAGTAAAAAGGACAAAACGAAAATTGTTCCTAAATTAGTTAACCATTCAGAATCTGAAGATTCTCATATTGATGAACCAACAGCCATTTCATCAAAAGAGTCAGTTTGGTATGAGTCAGCTGAAGAGGATGTAATAAAAGTGGTTGATCCTAATCAAACCCCTAACCTCTTAAAACCAGAAGCATTTGCTTTTGTGAGGTTTCTCAAAGGTTCCTGTAACAATATAAAATATGTATATTTATGCATTATACAAGGGCCTCCAGAACAAAGTGATTGACCAAGCCAACAGGAAGTATCAGTTATGTTACTTAAGTCCAATGACAGAGTTAAAAATGTAGCCTAACATTATTATCTTCCTCTCAAATAAGAGGTTGTTGAGTCATCACCTCAGCTAAGGTTCCTTCACAGTCGGGAATGACAAAGTGTACCCCGCCTTGAGGCTGCTCCAATGAGAACTCTATACCGATCCGAAGCCCCTTCCCCTCTCCGACCAGATGTGAAGCCTCGGAGGGGATGCTGATGACCAGTTCACCTGCATTGCGGTCAGGGTCTATCTGCAGGGCTGCCGCTAAGTGGGACTGAGAAAACGCTTCCAAGGATCTCCTGTGATAATAACAATAGACAATCAGTTTCAGACCTTTCATTTTTTTTAAAAAGGTAGTTAATCATTTTAGCATAATTTAATTTTAGGGATAAAAGTGACACATGTAAGCAAATAAATTTAGGTCCAACATTAAGGTCTTGAACTTACTGTTTTGCATCTCCTTGGCAAATATCCAAAAATGGATCAAAATACTGGAATGGAGCCTCGAACGAATCATTTAGTAGCACTCTATATATGCGACACTGCTTTGCATTGAGTTTAATAGTTCGCAAATTATCCTTCAATGGAACAATTGTCAATTCCACAAAACCCTGAAAATTAAATAATATATTTAGTTTAAAAAGGCCAGTGATGTATAATATTAATATTTTCTATACTTGGTGTTTAAATACAACCAAAATATGTAAGCCAATACTCAAGCCCTCGACGTCGACAAGACTACATATTCGTAGGTCTGTAGTACGTACTCGGTGTTCCTGGTCCATTAGAAATTCTACTAGCGATTACATAGTCAATATCTGTAATCATGTGACCGTTTCAACCAATGAGATAGTAAGAGACTTTGTCCAATCAAATAATTTGAAAGAAAATCATCTAAGACAAAGAGTGAGCATCAGCAGACAGCATTAAAGAAACCAAAAACAACTTTGTCGATAAAATTTTCAATATATACTAATGTAGGTTAAGTAAAATTACAATAAATATACTTTAGCAACATTTTAACTATCAAACTTAACGTAGATGTTTATGATAGCCTGAAAATGCAAACAAATGTACTAGTAATTTTAATGAAAACAAAACAAGCGCTTTTAATGTTTTTGATAATAGGAGTGTTGAAACTACAAAAGCAAAGCCAATATTTCTGATAACATGGTATTTCTCAGAAATAATTTTCCTAAGAGCGGTTCTTACAAGGGTGTTAAGATTTTTAGAAAAATGTTTCTGAAATAGCTCTATGTATAGTCATCTTTTCATTTTGTATGTTTTGATTGCGACGGATCCTCTTACTGCCATTCGTTCTTTTATTCCAATGCGCATGCACATATTTACTCCGCTGTGATTGGTAGTCTGTATAAACTAGTACGTATAAAGTTCAAGTTCGGCAACTTCTACGGAGAAAGGACTTATGGATAAGGACTCTGTGACCAGAGTAATCTGATATTGTGGCATCGATTTCTTAAGGACTACGGATATGGAGTCTATGTCGGGGTCTTTAGGCGTAAACTTTATTAGAATTGGTAATAGTTTACTTACAATTATACTTTGTCTCTGAAAATTTATTCCTGTAAGACTGACGATCTGATGAGCTGTAAGAATAGAAAATTTTTGTCATTTTAGCGCAAAATCTAATTTTAAAATATTTTATGTCAAATGTTCAATGTTGATACTCATTACCCTATCATGCATGGTTTAACTAGTTAGACTATTAGTTAAGTCTCCTTATTTGCTTAAAACAACAATAAATTCAAAGTTATAAAATACTTATAGTTTATATGGTCTTGATTTGTCTGCCGTTTTCTCCCGTTTAATTTTAGTTTTATTCATTATCACTAGAAATTTAAAATCATATTCTTTCAGCGTTTGAAAAATAGATCAGAAGTTTATGACTTATGATCTATGCTCACAGATCGTATCCCTTTAACCAAACCGAAAAAACTTTAACAAAAATGAGATTGGCACATTTAACGCTTACTGGCTAAATTTCAACCGTAGATAAGGTATCACCAAAATACCTAATTGTGTGTTTGCGTCAATTGTTCAAAACAAATGTGATAATTTTTAACTGTAGAACAAGTTATATTGTAGTTGTTAAAGGTTTAAATGACACTTTTGTGTTCTAAAATTGATCTCTATAATTTAACTGGATGGACATCTGTGGCTGAAATTTTCGAACTGTCGTCTACGTATCATTGTGTAAGAGAGCAGGCAATCTTCGGGTATCTCTTTCTCTCCTACACCCATGAAAGTCAAGGTGGCATTTTGACATCGTTCATTAATTTGATTGAATATATTAGATACATCAATGTATGATTAGTTAAATGGAATAATTATGTTAGTAAAGCTTTGAAGAACATAACAAAGTTCGAAACTGGTTAGTTTTTCCTTTAAATAAGTTGATGTAGCCTAATATGTACGATTATTTTTGAAAGAAGCTAGCTGTAAGGCTTTACCTCGTACCAAAATCCTACCCTATAGCTTTGTATAGGTAGGATAAAATACCTTCCAGGAAGAAATTTCTACTTCCGTATTAAATGGACGTTTATCCTACCAAAATATTACATGTATGATAGTATTCTAGTATGAAATCAATTGGGATTGTTACTAAAATCAGGGTTTAGTAAATACCGTATTTCCGACAAGTATATAACCTAAAGTATCATTTGAACGTAAGACTTCTACACAAAGTATGTCATTGAAACAAATATAATACAATTGTAAGCTAACTTGTTTCATTAGAGTTATCGAACTTCCAACAAAATATGGATTCTGAAAGCAATATACAAGATATGAGCCAAATTTTTAAAAAAAATGTAATGTAGTAATACCTTCTACAGTAGCCCCATGGTTTCTTTGGTGCTGACTGACAGCTGAGAAAGGTGACCAGACCAAATTACGTATCCCTACGCCGAACCAGATGATCTGCAAAAACATGGGTTAAGCAGCTGTCATTTTTGACAGTCAAAATTTTGGTATATACCTAAATGTTGACTGTCAGAAGTCAGCTGTGAACTGTCAGTCAGCACCAAAGAAGCCATGGGGCTACTGTACAAACCTTTTAACTAAGTGATGGTTTGAATGTATGGCAACCAGTGGCGTATTCTGAGAAAAATTAATAGTAATGCTGTACTCTAAAAGTTGCAATGGATATTTAGGGGCCAAGGCCCCTTAATCAGCGTTTTCCAAGAACGTCAAGGGATTATTTCAAGGAATATATTAAAGATGTGTCCATATAAAACAATGGTTGTCGAGCATGTAATATTTCCCTTTAACTGTATGCTATCTTAGAAAATTTTGAGCCCCCCTTACCCACTACCATATTCTCTATTCTTTTATTTACTATCCATAACGATGACTACCATCCACTCAAAATTTAATAAAACTAACTCATTGGTATCAGCCCGCATTCAAGCTATACCTACCGAGTGGATACCAAACTATTTGGTTTGCTTCCCAGATAAACTGGACGCGCCGGGAATCAAACCCGGGACCTCTGGTTCTGTAATCAGAACCTATGACCACTATACTACATAGGTGGTCCTCAAATTGTACTGATGTCTACATGGTTAGAAATTTAAGTAAATATTAATGTTGGTGCCAAGAGTGGTGTGGGTACATTTATGAATGCATAAGAAAAACATATCCTATTCAATTAGCCTAGTGTAATTAAAAGCACAAAGTTAGTCATACTCAAAGCAAACAATCATAATAAGAGTAAAATGAAATGATACTTCGATCAAGCGTCCACCAGATCTTAATAAGAGGGAATCAGGTGGATTGTCCAACTCACTTTGCAATTTAAAATATTTCTTAAAGCCTAACTTATCTCACACAATGCTGCTTGGAAACAAGTCTCTCAACTTGAGAATTTATGCTCCAGAAGCTATTTAGATGCGTAAACTCTGACTAACATTGGGGGGGTTATCTCGAACTATTAATAATCTATCGCTACGTCATTAGTTTATTGCTAAAATATTTACACATATCTTTTGCTGTAAGCAATGGTGCACCCAAGGAAGAGAGGGGCAAACAGGGTATTTGACCCCCCCCCCCTCCTGCCCCAACACCACAAATATTGTTAATAGAAATTTAAATAATATTAAGTATAACTAAAATATTTAGCATTGAAGATGTGTCGAATGTATATGCTACATTTTAAGACCTGGCTTCAGACTTAAGCCTAATATTCTCAAGGCTTACCATTACACACAAAATTAACAATTAAAAAACGTGTAAATAATAGCTTCTATACCATTTACATTATTTAAATCTCTTAATTACAATAAAACTACTCCAAATGATTTATAAATATTCTCGGCCTTCAGGGCTTAGGAGGCTGTGCAGCCACAAACCTGCTCTCTCCATCAAAATGTCATTCTTGATACAGCCTTGATTGAATGCCTCTCTCCAAAGTAAATGGCTGGGTGCGCCACTGATTAAGCAAAGTATAAGAAAATATATTTTATTCTACCTTTTCCTTCTAAATCATCTTTAAATGGTGAAATCACACTCCTGACTTTTGGGATTCTTTGATGTATAATTATAAAAAATCACAATCACCAAAAGTCATTAATGTAAAACAAAAACTAAAAGAACACTATTAAAACTCCACGATCCTTTCTACTAAATAAAACAAGAATTACTGTCAACTACGGTTAAAGTAGCCTCGTCACCCACCCCCACCCCCTCTTTATCAGTGCTGAAATGCCTAAATTTGAAAGAATGGTTAAATATGTTTGCCAAATACATGGTAATACATGTGACTAGAATACCTACACATAACTCAATGTATTTAATTAGTATGTAATTTAAATCTTGTTACGTATACTAACTATTATTTTACAATTAATTTTACATATATTTTATGTAATTTTACTTAAACTACACTAAATGAGCTTAATAAATAAACATTATGATCTTGTACCGTGGCTACAAACATGTTCTCTACATAACCTCCACCACTTATAAAAGTGTAGTTACACTTACCCCGTTTAACCGGGAAATCAACGCTGCTCATGAGTCTTCCGAGTACATCATCACTCCACATTTACACTAACACTAACAAGAAAAACAAGACTGTTTCCTTGGAATATTATGTAGTTCGGATGTAGGATCTTCCTACATGTAAGTGTCCGTTATGTTAGAAAAACTTTATATAATATGTAAACGTGGGGAACAGTTAAATTGTTACTTAATTATGTAGAAACCTAATTTGGTTATGCTTCGGCATAATATTTTTTATGAATAATTTTTACTAGTTTAGTTTTGTTGAGTATTTAAATTTGTAATGAATCGAGGCATTTTTTTGGACTTTTCTGCTTAAATTTAGATTCTATGATATTATAAACAAGTCAAATGTTAAATTTTGTAGGGTATATAGCACAATATTATGGTTGGGTTCCTTTCATACTGTGCTAGGCGTTCCAAACGAGACTTATATGTATCGTTATTTTACTTTCACTTGTTACCCAAGGATAATTTCCATTAATGTTTGCCAACCGTTAATATGCACTCAGTATGTTTGTAAGAGATATATTAAACTTTTAGATAAGTTGCCACGCCTCAAAGGTTGTTGGACATTATTTATATATTCATTTATCTTGAATATAATAAGTGTATAGACAGGAGCATAATCCTACTAGGTGTTATAAATAAGGTATGAGATGTAATACAATTATATTTTCTAATATACGTGTTTACCAACTTTCATTTCTTATTATTTATTGTTCACTTCATTTTAACTTTTGGCGCGTATATAGAATAGTTCAGTTAAATCATTATGAATATTCTTTATGTTTGATTGAGCGTGTAATACTCTGAGATTCTATATTTATTACTTGTACATAGATTCTTTTTTTATGTATAAAACTATTGTTGAACCTTTCTGTCAATCTAAAAACGCAATATTGTTAACGTTTCTATTATGAAAATAAAATGGCCTCTAGTACAATGTCATCTTCTATACTGTTATGCTTTATCTTCAAGCATACCCTTAGACTCCAATTAACGTGTATGATTAAATATTTCTTTTTACTGATTGTTAAACATCTAGGTTCATATACTTGGGCTTGGGCACATTGGAGTGTGGATCAAATTAAGGTTCCTGGTGTTTCATTTAATTATTGGGCTTGTTATTGCAACACCTCTCCTGAGATGGGGTTGAATCTTGAATCTTTTTTCAATAGTTGGCACATTGCTTAGCTTGTTTCACATGAACACCATGACTTGGGGTGTAAAAAGTGATCTTATTGGCCAATTATTTATGGGCGAGTGGAAAGGAATGTGTTGCAACCCCTTAGGCATTGGGCAAGGTAATTAGAGCATCCCTAGCTTTCCCTGCGTTTTTCAAGTAGCAAGCCCTGGATTTCCTATAGTAATAATCAGAACCTTTTGGAAGAAGAATTACTTAAAACACAGTATTCTTGGAATATGAACCAATATTAGCTTTAAAATTAATAATTCATTACATGTATATTTATTAACAATTTAAACATTAGTGTTTACACAGTTCACACAGACAGCATTGGATTAAACAAAAAAACAGTCTATATCATTATGTGTATGCAGTGCAGGACTAGCATACCCAGAGAATATGCCACTGATGGCAAATACACAAAGCTTGTCATTCAAATAAATGTAATCAAGTTTTTAGATACTGTACCTTATTTATTATATTTACCGAGCTTTAAATATAATTTTGTTTCTGAAATCAATATACAAGCTAAACCAACTTTAAATATGAGTGTAGTCTTTGCTGATTGTAAACAACATTGATGAAAACTTGTAACGTTTAAAAGAGCTAGCCTGATAAATTAATGTTTGTACGCCACCATTAGGGTGAAATTTGATATAATGATTGAACTGGGTCCAAGTTTGCTGATCTGTATAGTTAATTAAAAAGGGATGATGTCTTATTTTATAAATTAAAAGTTCTGGTGTTTAATAATTTTTTTATTTTAAGTCGATAAACAGTTTTTTGCTAGATATTTCACACGTAGATTTTAATAAAAGCCTGACTATTACGTTGTATGCATGATAATTCCTGACACGTGAGATTTAGAACACAGATTAAGATGTCATAGGCTCTACCTACACGGCTCCTCGTCAGGAAGAAAAGTTAAGAGATGCGTACCCTGAAAGGGGTATATCAAGCGACATTTCCTTCTCGAAGCTTCCTAAAAGAAAGAGGTGTGGTCATCCAGGTGCGTTTCTGTTCACAAAACTGTGTTGTCTTTTTAAACAAAGCCGTAGAAGGATGTCGCCATACCTTGCAACTTAACAACTTAACACAAATAAATCTTACTACCCACTCTCATTTAAAATATCTTAATTTTGAATAAAGATGTGAATAATAAATTATTGAGATGTATAATTCCATATCATTACAAACTATGTATTTAAATATGTTAAAGATTTAATTTGTATTTGTACAGTATTTTCTGTAAAACTGAATTGCATATCCTTTTATCATTAATGTAAATGTTTCTTCAGGAAAGTGTGGTATAATACTTCACTAATTTCAAACAATAACACTTTTATTCATCAGATACATGTTTTTGCACAAGAACATTGAAAGAAACCATTAAATCTGTCCCCCTACACACTGTAGCAGACGATAAAATTGATTGTCACACTTTGGTCCTTGGCAATGTGTATGTGTATGTCCATCCAGTTATATTATATATATATCAATGGTTCTAAATTAGTCCATCTTTAAAACAAAGTCAAATGTATGTGCAGTAAATCAACCACTCAATGTGTCAGTATCGTTTACTAATGGAACATTAATAGACTTTCGGGAGATCTTCCTTGCTTATACATACTAAAGGCATAGCGTATATAGTCTGTTACACCCCATTCTGCAATACAGGTCTTATGGAGCAAGCAGTTGCCAGATCTCATCCACTCAAAACAGATGGCCAACTTTTACATTCAAACTTAGCAAATTATACAAACTTTATACATGCTATGGCAATCAATTTAAAGTTTGGGTTGTCAAGAATTGTATATTATTCTGTTTATTATCATACTAATGCAATTTTTGATATAATCTGTACACTGTCACTTGCAATGAATAGGTTGGAGATCGAACCCTTTCAAAAAATAGTCTTCCCAAGTACATATGTTCATACAAAAATATTCCCTGTTTGCATGTGCATGTGTGTGCACTTTTATAAACAATTACCTAATTCATCTTTATTATAGTAAAAGCTAAACTCAATAATAATAATAATAATAATAATTGTTAGTTTTATTTATGAAAGAACAATAAGCAATTAAAGAACAAAGAGCACATGCTCGCCACTTGAGATATAGACCGGAACTAACAAAGACGTTGCGTGAGACGCTTTGGTGACGTCATCACAGAAGTGACTTCACAAATCTAAAAGTGGAATAGTTACTAAACTCGTGTTTGTTGTTACAGGCCTAGTTAAGAGAATGTTTATTTATTACACACAACACCCCCTCTCAAACACGCGTTAACTTTATTAATGTCTATCACGCCAAGTCCTTGTATGCACTGATGATGGCTTGGTCCGAACAGTCCTTTCGTGAGCACATCAGCTACCATCTTGTTTGTTGGAATGTATTTCACATTGATTTCGCCTCGTTCAAAAACTTCACGCACATAGTGATGCCGAATGTCAATGTGTTTGGTACGAGAATGGTACACAGGATTATGCATGAGCTTTTCTGCTCCTTGATTGTCACAATAAACAAGAGTTGGTATTGCATTAACACTCAAGAACCCGATTTCTTTTAACAGGTTTCGTAAGTAAACTGTCTCTTTTGCTGCATCCGTAAGAGCCATGTACTCTGCTTCAGTGCTTGAAAGAGCCACGGTGGATTGTTTTCTCGCCTCCCATGTCACGGCAGAGCCTGCCACTTGAAAGGCGTAGCCTGTGTATGATCTTCTGTCATCAAGGGCTCCTCCCCAATCTGCATCCACGTATCCAATCAGTTCAGCGCCAGATCTCTTGTAGACTAGTCCATGGTTGCTCGTACCTTTCAAGTATCGTAAGACGCGCTTCGCCGCAACCCAGTGTCCTTTTCCGGGGTTTAGGTTGTACTGGCTCAAAGAGCTCACCGCATACGCAATGTCTGGTCGTGTAGATACTGCGAGGTACATCAGAGAACCGATGAGTTGCTGGTACGGAACTTCGCTCATTTCCTCTGCCTCCTCCTCCGTAGATGGCTCCATGGCTTTGGATAATTTGCTGTTTCCATCTAATGGGGTATTTACCGGTTTGCAGTCTTGCATTCCGAACTTTTTGAGAACATCTTCTATGTACGATTTCTGTGACATAGTGACCAACTTTGAATTTTCATCTTGTTTGAATTCAATTCCAAGACAGTAGTGCAGCTTTCCTAAGTCTTTCATTTGGAAGTTTTGAGACAAATCGTCTCTCAATCTTGTGTAGGCTTCTTTACTGTTTGTAGCTATGATCAAATCATCTACATAAACAACCACGATAAGAGTCACACAACCATCATTCATGTGGTACACACACTTGTCACAATCTAATTGTTTGAGTCCAAAAATTTCTAGTCTCTCGTGCAACTTTTTGAACCACTGTCGGCCCGACTGCTTTAGGCCATATATGGACTTTTCGAGTGAACAAACCAGACGCTCCATTCCAGGGGTAATGAAACCGTCCGCCTGTTCCATATAGATCTGTTCGTCAAGATCTCCATTTATGTAGGCCATTACAACATCAAGCTGATACAAAGTAAGGCCTAACTCAGCTGCTAGGGCAGCAACTAGTCTTATTGAGCTAAGTCTCGCAACAGGTGAAAATGTTTCATGGAAATCAATCCCTGGGCGTTGGTTATAGCCCTTCGCTACCAACCGAGCTTTCCGGCGTTCGACGTTACCGTCTGGCCCATACTTTGTTCTGAGTACCCACCGACAACCAATGACAGCTTTATCTTTTGGGCGTGGTTTCAATGTCCAGGCCTTGCTGTGTGTCAGAGCGTTGAACTCAGCTTCCATCGATTTCTGCCACTCAGCTGCATAAGGTCCTTCTAAGGCTTCTTGTACAGATGGATTTACTGCCTCTTCATACATCAAGCTCGCACTTTCAGGTTTTGGCGTAACCAGATTAAAATGTTTTGCTGGTCGTCCCGGCTTTCCTGTTTTAATCAATTTAGGTCGACCAGGCCCCCTCTTATTCTCAATCACTGTGCAGTCTTTGCTTAAATTTTCTGATTTGAGGTAATTCTCATTGACTTCAATAGGCCTATCAGGATCAATGGGATCACTTTCTTGAACTTTATCTACATGTCCATCAGCATTAGAAATAGGGTCTTTCACACTGTTATCAACATATAAGTAAGAAGGTTCAAAGTTCGCACACTCCTTTTGTTCATCCGAAACTTTGACAGTTTCAAAATTTTCCAAAAATTTTACATCTCGGCTTCTCAATATTTTTTGTTTTTCTGGGTCCCAAATTCGATACGCTTTCGATTCAGTAGAGTAACCCACAAAAATACCTGCCTTGGATCTTGGGTCAAACTTTCCTTTATTTGGGGCCTTATTCAGCATATATGCCTTGCAACCAAACGTCTTGAAATGTCCTATTTTTGGTTTTAGCCCGAACCAAATTTCATAAGGGGTTTGTTCTTCCAGCTGTTTTGATGGACATCTGTTTCTGATGTAAGCAGCTGTGGCAATCGCTTCGGCCCAAAAACTTGTTGGTAAGCCAGACTCCAACAGCATACATCTTGCCATCCCCACCAGCGTGAGATTCATGCGTTCAGCTTTGCCGTTCTGTTCTGGAGTTTCTGCTACGGTATGTTCTCTTCTTATCCCTGCGATGCGCATTTCTTCTGTGAACTCTTTTCCGCAGTACTCCAGGCCATTGTCTGTCCGCAAAGTTTTGATTTTCCTTTCGTGACGGTTTTCCGCTAATGCTTTGAATGTTTCAAAAGCCTTTTTCACGTCACTTTTATGTTTTAGAAAATGAACTTCTACCCAGTTAGATTTATCATCGATAAACGTTGCAAAATAAGAAGCACCACCATGAGATTTCACTCTCATTGGGCCACAAACATCTGAGTGCACTAATTCAAGTAATTTTTCACTCTTCGACTCAGACCTTTTTGGAAAAGGCGTAGCAACTTGCTTTCCTAAGATACAGGTTTCACATGTTGAAAATGTTTCTGATTTCTTAAAATCCATACCGCTAACCATGTCTTTCTGAACGAGTTTCTGCAAGTCATACGCATTTAAATGTCCATATCTTCTGTGCCACTTTTCAAGTTCACTAAGATTGCCTGCCTTACTCACGTTAGCTACATGTGTCGAACTCTCACTTTGCATGTAAGGTTCGATAAAATACAAATTTCCACGTTTACGAGCAGTTAACAACACTTCACCATTTTCGACAATTTCAGCATCATTTGCATTAAAACACACGCTTCGCCCTTTTTCAACAGTTTTTGAAATTGAAAATAAATTTGTCTTAAGTGTGGGTACAAAAAGAGTGTTTTCTAACCTCACTTTTACAAATTGGCCCTTTTTATTTGAAACATTCATTACTGCAGTTCCAATGCCTTCAATGTCAGTTGTTCTGTCATCCGCTAACCTAACCTTCTGACTTATGGTTGGCGTGAGTTCCAAAAAACTATTCTTGTCGCGGCACATGTGTGTTGTTGCTCCACTGTCAACACACCACACGTCATCTCTTCTCGTTAACTTCGCACAGAGAGTGCTCACTGAAGATGATGTCAATGTCACGATCTCTTCTGCTGCTGCATGGGTTTGCTCTGATGCCATCGAAACTTGCTTTTCATTCGCCATTTTTGTCCAGCAATCGGCTGCCTTGTGTCCCAATTTTTTACAATAGTTACACTTATATAACCGTTTTGATGCTTTAAAATTCCTATTTTGATTTTGCACACCACTTTGACCTTGGATCTGAAAAACTTTATTATTTTGATTTGTAGGTAGGCCTACACAGTTTTTATCCGGAGGTTTGTTTTTATTTAGACTTCGCCCTATGGAAGATTTTACATAGAAAGCGCCCGCACCATTTAAGTCTGCTTTCTTGTCCTGTCTTGCACTGAATTCTTCTAGAAGTTTTACTTTCAAAGACTCTGTGTCCGGTAGTTCATCTCTAGCTTCGATTGCACAACGAAAATTATCGTAGCTATCTGGCACACTGTATAATAACACGATGGTTAATAATTCTTCAGAAATGCGAATATCCATTTCATTGAGTTTGTCAACTGTGTTGAGAAAATTCGTGAGATGATCCGCCATGTTTTCTCCTTCTTGCATTTTTGTGAACAAGAGTTTTTTCAAAAGTGTAGCTTTTCTTGCAGGCCCTCTAGACTGGTAAACTAGTTCTAGTTTTTGCCAAACGTCTTGCGATGTTTCACAATGTCTTATGTGACAAAGTTCTGTAGGACTCACAGCTAAAATAATATCAGCTTTAGCTTTACGGTCAGCTTTGTCCCACGTGGCCGCGTGTCTAGCGGTATCAGCAATTGCTTCCACGTCAGTACCTACAGCCGTTGTAGGCCTAGGATTAGTTCCATCGACGTATTCCCAGTGGTCGTTCTTAATTAAAATTGCTTCCATTTGTTGTCTCCATGTATCATAGTTTTCCTTTCCCAGCTTTTCTATATGCGTCGAAAATACGGACATCTTGAATGAATGGATGTGATTTCAGGCGGCACTAACGATACTTATATTACCGCATTTACACTGCCCTATCACGTTAACAAAACAAATAGTCAATGTTTATCTTCTTCCAAAACGTTAATACAGCGTCCTGAACCCATAACCTGTTAGTTTTATTTATGAAAGAACAATAAGCAACTAAAGAACAAAGAGCACATGCTCGCCACTTGAGATATAGACCGGAACTAACAAAGACGTTGCGTGAGACGCTTTGGTGACGTCATCACAGAAGTGACTTCACAAATCTAAAAGTGGAATAGTTACTAAACTCGTGTTTATTGTTACAGGCCTAGTTAAGAGAATGTTTATTTATTACACACAACAATAATAATAATAAATTATATACAGTAGTTTTATAAATTAAAATACCTGTAATTATAAAGGGGGGTGGTGGGAGTTCTAAAAACCATTCAAAGCAAATTTAAGCCTTCTTTGTAAAGTAAGTAACATATTCGCTTAAACCTAAAAAAAATACCTTTATGCTTCATCAGTTCCATGTGTCATTTTCAATTATTTTGATGTGATTTACATTGTTGAACTAGTTATCTACAGAAACCTTTTCACACGCTGCAGCTATTAAGGACCTCATATCTTAAACCTTAAAACTAGCATTGTTCATTTTAATAAATGGTTTTACTTGAGCCCACACCATCTCTATGGGGTTAGGTTCACAATGATATAGAGGCAAACGAATGACTTGTCACCATCTCATCCACTTTGTATTTTTCAAATTTGTATTTGTGTTTCGAAACCAAATACAGTATTTCCGGTATCAACATTCTGTCATCAACAACAATGTTCTTTTGGATAAGTCACTCAGTTATTTGAGCTTTACGCCATGATGTGGTCGGGATCGCTTCACACCTTATGCTGTGATAGGCTACATTATCGATGTTGATATCAGCTCCTTCAAGTGTATTTGAGAGTAATTGTTCTGAAAACCACTTTTTATAAACGTCACAATCCGTTTCGTCATAGGCACCTGCTGTGCTTTTCTTGCGCAAAAACGTGAGCTCAGCACCTTCAACAAAGCCAATGCCATTTTCAGCATAAACCATCGCGAAGCGTGGTCCGCGAGCCAGTGGTGGCTTCAGTCCCGTGCTTAACCCCTCAAGAAATGCTTGCAGAAAACTCTGAATGGTAGTATCTTTCCACTCCTTGGAAAAGCTATGTCCAACATTTAGCCATGATTCATCTGCATAAATAATAGGTCTACCTTCATCTATGAACTTCTTAATCCTTCAAATACTTATGATGCCACTTAATAATGTCATCCTTTTCAATGAAAGGACTCTTGTTACCCCTCCGTTCGTACTTAAAACCCATCTCCTGCAAAAATCTGTATAAGGTCGTTAGTGAGAAATTTGTCAGTGTGTCATTTGTGTTCACCCTCACTAAAATAATACTTAAAGTAGGGGGTAAGTTGTCGAACAACAAGGAATGAACAAGACGACAAACACCATTATGTGCAATACCACCATATGTGTTCGTTCTTGAATTTTTTTGTTTCCCCTTTCTCTTTTGTTTTCTTTTTGAAGAAGTCCGCAAAGGACCACATTTTTGTTCCTCTCTTAATATGTAAATAGTTCTTTCAGAACATTTCATAGCTTGACATGTTTCCCTAACTGATTTGGTGACATTCATTGTCTTGGTAAAATAATTGAAAACGTTCATACTATTTGACGTTCTTTGTTTCTCAGTACATCTATGTTATGCACTTTTCTTGCTACCGTTTCCATGATAAATGGTTTAAAAAACTAACACTAAACACTATGAATGAATAATATATAAAATGATCATCCTATATAAAGTAAAATATATTACAACTAAAAATATAAGGAAAAATTAAAATATAATATGACCAACTGTTTGATAAAAATGACGATTAAACCACCCTTAGCACTCTAGGTTCATGCCAAAATATTGGCTGTAACCAGTAACACAAGAATAATGGCTCAGAACTGGAGAGAGGTTTCTTGGATGGATGTCAAACAGCTGTGTTTTGCTTTTCCAAGAGGACTATCATCAGTAGGATTCATTGGTGCGAAGCTCAGCAGGGTTATATTCATGTTTACACGGAGTGCTAAGTCCGAAGACTGTGTTTTGACTTTCAGCATCTTACACTGGTTTAAATCAATAATATAACGGATTAAAGTGGCTAAGAGTATGTGCACCAATATTTTCCTGAAACTATGGAAAAAATAACTTGTTAAAATCAACCTCAGATAATTATTTTGTATTAGGTAGATGTACTTTTCGAACACGCTGATTATATCAACACACGACTTACAAACTACCGCAATACTAAGGAAACACAACATCCAGTCTCCTATCCGACAATTTACCAAAGATAAATCTCAGCCCATCCTAGGAATGGGAATGTAACCCAGACCCAGTGGCGGCTCGTAGCTAAAATTAGTGGGGTGCTGCTCCAGAAAATTTTTAGCCTTTGTTTTAAAATTGTGTAAAAGGAAAAAAACACTTATACAAATGAAAATTTATTCAGGAACTTGATAAAATCTTAACAAAAAAAACCAAACTTTTTTACTTACTTTAACTTAAATTGTTACAGTTCAAGCTTAATCTATTCATTTAAAAATTAAATCCATTCTTCTTGTTTTAATTTGCGCAAAAAGTTCAGTAATTTTCTCCTTGATCTTTGGATGACAATTGAGGAAATTTTTCTCCATTTAAAGTACTGCAAGCACATTTAGTCTTTCTATTAAATAAAAGAACAGAAAAAAAATTAATTAAATAGAATAGCTGGAAGCAGAATAATAATCTAATTCTACACTCTTCTACACTTTATCACATTCAAGAATATGGTACATGGTTTTTAAGCACAACACACGCTGAGTAAAAAAAAACTTCCTTCCACTATCATGCCAGAGCAGGCACTGCGAGAGCAACAGTCCTATCTCTACCTGACAGTCCCACCTTCAAGTGCAATATAATTTGGAGTTGCATATAAAATGTATTCTCAAATGTTTACATTGTCTTGGTAAGTACAATAAAACCTTGTTTATTAAACTATAATTACAAACAAAGATGAGTATAATGAATGTATAAGTGGCTGAACCTTGTATTTTGTAAAACCAATAGTATCAGTTTTGATGTGGATGGGATGAACTAACGCTTTAGTTATTAACGCTACAACTGTATAGCATTACTCTGCTCTTTAAGACCAGACAGAGTGTAAAATGAACTACACCCTCTTCAACTTCAAAATTTTACGACACATAAATGGGGGGCGCTATTGGCTCATAGTTATTTCAAAAATAAATTTGAGCTTTTCTTATAATTTCTTAAACATAAGGCACCTATACAAAATCAAAAGAAAAATAGTTTCTAGCAATACAAATTTTTCGTGTTTTACTTTAAATATTGCAGGAGGTATAATAAGTTTTAATTTTTTTTAACATTGTATAAAAGATATTCCTTTCAGTCTTTGCTCATAACTATTATAAAAGCCATCATAAAGTAACTGGCTTTTCCACACAATTGGAACGAGACTTATGACGTGATACATTTGGAACCTCATGAAATTTGACACAATGCATTTTCTCGTAATTAAAAAAAAATATAGTGATTTAAAAACATTTATGGTGGTTTAAATTGATTTCACAAGATGCATAAATTAATGTTCTTTAATTTGCCATGGTTATTTCATATAAATAACGACGTTCAAATTTAAATTACAAAATGGCAACTCCGCTTGGTAGAAAAAGGACAGCGCAAATGGAAGAACCAATGGGTTGGAAAGAGATGGTAATAGTCCATAAGAGCCTGTACTGCAATTTGAGAGTGGAACAGACTATAGACTGCTAAAGGTCTGGTAAACGGTTTTGGCTACTCTCTGGTTCCAACAATCCGACTTTGAAGACAAAAAGCGTTAGTATCTTAGCAAATTAGCATGCGCACAATTCAAATATTGAATAAAAGTTTAAACCATAGAGCTTTAATTTTATTGTTTTAGGTAAGGTGAAAATAATTAATAGCTTAAAAAAATAAGCTTATTACTAACAAACACGTCAATTACAATAGTGTAAAAACATTTACAGTGACATGGTGATGCTAAATATACTATTATCTTTACATAAAATAACTCTGTACACTGAGGGATTAGCGGAGAGGGGAGACTTTATACATATTGTATTAAATTTAAATTGTGGAAATATTTTTATTAATAAAATATATTAGAGCAGTGGTTTCCACCCTCTTGACCCCAATTTTTTATCCCTGCTCATAATTATTGCTTTTTTCTACTCGCCATAGTACCTAAAACAATAAATTTAAACATAATAGTTCTACTTCTTTACAATATTTGAACTGAGACTGTGCTAATATGTTAACATACTAGTGCTTTTTGGCTTATGTCTTATTACTGGAACGAGAACTTTTACGATGTGAGTAAGGAGTGTCATGTCATGTCATAGGAGTGCTTATACTACAGATTTACCAATTAATACCATCATGAATCTACTTTAGTCACGTGGAATGACGTCAAAACTAAAGCAGTGGGTTCAAATGGAATTTAGAATTATAATTAACATTTATTTTTGTCGTCACTGTCTGAACACAGGAGGTGCACACCACAATATTGACTCATATTTTTATAAAAAAATTTTAGTTCCTTATCTTACTACACATTTGGGTTATATACCTATATACTAATTACAATGTTTTTGGAGATTAGTTAGGTTATGTTTATATGAAGTGTACCCGCATTTGTGTGGAAGGAGTGTGAAAAACCATTTTAGAGAAAAAAGTACACCCGATCAAGATTTGAACCTCTATCTCCCCATCATCAGCAGTTAAGTCTGTGAGAGATGCACATTAGACCATGTGGACACTAAAGTGTTTTTTTATCAATTAACTTACTATGTTTGCATATACAACACATTTCAGCTTTAATTAACATTTAACTTTGCATAAATTAAAAAGAGGCAGGATTAGAAATGAATAAAAAGTAATTTTAATATTATTTTTATTTAATGAAATTTGACACAACACCTATGGATAAAACATACAGTACCTAATACATCCAATGCAAATTTTCTTGCACAGAGATAGGCCTATATTATAATACAAGGACAATTTAAAATTATATTTAGTGTATATTTAAAAACTAATGAGTAGAATTTGAGTGAACAAATTCCACCCACCTTGAAAAGACGAAAATATGTGGGTAGAATCCAAAGTACTAAGTTAACCTATTTCTTTCTGGTCTTCAATAATAGAATAAATCACATATACACATTGAAATACAAATAAACTTTTTAATATTTAACCTTAATTATTGTCTTTATAAAACAAAAATAAGGTGGGATTAATAAGGCTGTTAGGATGCAAATGTATAAACTAGTTCATAAAATAATCCAGTATCAAACATCTAAAGTATCTTTTCCTAGATAAGTAAAAATCATATTTTAAATGGGAGTTTAAGTAGGCACACAGGTTATAAGTGAGTCATCATCATCAACAACTGTTTCTAGCCTGTGGCCGGGTTAGTTTAGTATAATGCCTCCATCTTCCTCAATTCTTCCACTACTCTTCCTCTCTTAATTTCTTCCTTTCTTCTCCTCTCACTTGAACACTTTCTGTTATCTTCTCCTCCCATCTTTTTCTTGGCCTTACTTGCAGTCGTTTTCCTGCACAGGTCTACTTCATTTCCAACATTTTCTTCTGCATCCTCTCTTTTTCCATTCTCATTACATACCCATACCCTCTCGTGTACTCCCTGTACTCCTACTCTTTCTTTATATGTTGCAGATAATAGCAAGTGTGCAAATAAAAGGAAAAGAAGGAAGAATGGTGGAAGGACTGAGGAATTTTAATAAAGCAAACTGGCCACAGGCTGGAAACAGTTGATGATGATGATGATGATGATTGTATATTTCAACTTGTAAAAGAAGGGTACGAAAATAGTTTGTGCAGTAATAATGTGTACAAGACAATATACATAAAAATTAATGAGGGAATATTAACTTCTGACTAGAGATCCTCGAATCCTTAAGAATATTTACAAGATTCGAGTATTCTCTATTTCAAGAAAATTTTGGACTCAAGACTTAAAGCCATATATATATATTTTCAATTTTTCAAGTAATATTCTTTTACAAGATTTGGATTCAAGATTCTAAATTTGAAAGTAAATTAGCGATTCAAATTAGTAAAATAGTAGATCTGACCCAACTCTACTTCTGACATTTTGGATGTAGTTACAACAGCTATTAACTGGAGATGAGTAGTTAAAATATGGAAGTCCATAAATTGACTTCAAATTCTTTTCCACACTAGCCTAATTGTTTCATCACACATCCAAATCAATGTTTGTTTTAACTACAATCGAAACATCGGAAATTATTATTTCTTTGATGATGCTCAAGCCTAAACAAATTAGGTTTAATTCAAACACTTACCATGAATGCCTTTGAAACCAATTCACTAATTAATACAGGTCAGAAAATTACTCTAAATTTAAAAACCTAAGACATTTTGAGAGGTAGTGATACAATTTCAAATATTAGTTAACAAGGGGAAAATGGCACCAAATGGTTGTTTTAAATAAGACATTGAAAGGAGGATAGAAGGGCAAGGCCTACACACTTACCAGAAAACTGTAGGATTTAAAGTTCACAGCTAAAACACAATAAAACACATAATTATGTAATTTTCGGGGTACATCAGTCTCCCTTCTGCTGAAGGCTGCTTGCCCTTCTATCCTCCTTTCAATGTCAAAGATTCATTAAATTTATTCTTAAAATTAGGATATCAAGTAATGTTCTATTATCCATCCAATAATAATCATCTTTAAAGTGTGGTGATTGCACAACTAAGTAGTTTGACTTAAGCTATTTTTGATATTGCTACCATGTTTCCCAGAGACAGTGGTGTGAGCTCACATCAAGGTAATGCCCATACACGCACATTGTCGATCTGGAAGTTTGAATTTTCCTCAGTCCAGGTTGGAATCCAGGACTCCTTCTGCTCCCAGAAGTCTAGAGCTGCCTTGACAACATTAAACAACAGTTAAATTCTTTGAGATGAAATGTTTAAGGTATTATTAAAAGTCAGTTTAGAGTGAAGAGGGATGGGTACTAGATTCTTCAAATGCCGTTTTAATATAAATATTTGAGATTCAAAAGAATCAAATAGTAATAATAATAATAATTGATGTTCAGTGGCAGCATTGTAATGAGTGAAATTTGTTTCCTTTCATTGTAAAAGCCATATTATATTTGTTGCCTTTTAAGCGTTTTCCCCCTCTTTCCTGTATATTCTACCAAATATAACAAAATGTATCTAACTCAAAAAGTGAAAAAAAGGTAGAGCTAAAGACAGTTTTAGAAACTTATTAATCTCGAAACGACAAGGTTGCAATGAAACCTAACCTAACTACAGTTAACAACAACATCCATTCACTTCCCCCCTTCCCCCACTACAGTAATTGTTTGGGTTATATGCATGTACAGTAGCCCCATGGCTTCTTTGGTGCTGACTGACAGCTTTGAAACGTTACCAGACCAAATTATTTATACCTACGCCGGACCAAATGATCTGCAAACACATGTGTTTAGCAGCTGTCACTTCTGACGGTCAAAATGTAGGTATATAGCTAAATGTTGACTGTCAGAAGTCAGCTGTGAGCTGTCAGTCAGCACCAAAGAAGTCATGGGGCTACTGTATATATTTTTATTAAATTTTTTTAGCACTGTAAGGGTTGTTTTCCCCTCAAACCTCCCAATAAGTCCACATCCCTGTTTCCACACACTATTTATATGCCTGCCCGGCTGGCGCCAGTGCAGAAACAACCCGGACTTAACCTCGGGCCTCTGGGTACCCGAACTCGCCACTAACGGGTATAATGGATAATAATATATTATAATATCTATTGGTTCACACCACAACAATAATTATAGGTTATTTATTCTCACCATCAACATCTTCCACAGCAGTACACACTCCAATAAAATAGTCCTATTTATGCACAATAGCAAGTTCTTCATAACAACACAAACAATACTTTTTTTTCTTATAAAAAAAAACACCACAAACAATCATATCAACAACGTTTCTCTGGGTTACCAAAAACAAAAGAAATTTAATATCCATAGAGATTTTAGTACTGGCAAGAAATGTACTTCTTCTTTGTTATTGTTAGACCACACCCAAGCACAGGCATCATTGGTCCTTTCAGCACCACGTCTTACCACTCGTTTGGGTTATAAGCTTATGTACTAATTACACTAATGGTTTTAGGAACTAGGAAAGGTATATTAAAGGAGGTGTACCCAAATTTGCGTGGAGGGAGAGTTAAAAGCCATTTTGGAAAAACCACCCTCAGCACACCCTACTGAGATTCGAACCTCGATCTTGCCATCATCAGCAGTCTAGTTTACTTACGAGAGTAGCACGTAAGACCACGTGGCCTCTGAAGCGAGTGTGCATAAGTATTAATTATGCTTATTGTGTAGGGGTGAGAAAGGCAGAATTCATAGTAACTATACCTGCATTTGTGTGGGAGAATAGTGGGAAACCCATTATGAAGGAAGCCACACTCAGTAGACCTAAGCAGGATTCAAACCCCCTCCTTGTAGTTGGCAGTTTAGTCTCTTTTATTTATAAGATGGTACAGGAAAGGTGGATAGAAACATATAAATGGGAATGAACACAATATGGCTTTTACAATTAAAAGAACAACACAGTCCACACTTTACACTGCTGCCACTGGACAAAGAGGTAATGTCTGCCTCTTGAAGAAAATGGCTCGTTACCGCCCAATCCCCTGACCTAGGTTTCATTCTATCAGAACTCATCAGGAGAGAGTTTGAAACACGTAACTCTACTTCATAAAAGAATAAACCATAAAAAAATAAAAATCAGTCTATTGCGAATGTGATGTCTGGAATATTCCACCATTGAAGCAGGTTAATGATCAATTTGACTGATTATAAGCTTACATTTGGCGAAGTGTTATTCCAAGGTTTAGGATATGGGCTGTTCTCTGCAGAATCAGGAAAATATCCAGAAATTCCTCCGACAGAAAGCGAGATCGCCAAGTAGAACTGTAATTATAAAAACATTGGAGTATTATTCCTATGCTGTATATTTAAAATCAGCAACAATGAACAATTTTATTTCTTTGTTGAATGACTTAGTAATTAAATTAATAATGATACTAGAGTTTTAATCCAAGACTTTAGCTCTGTCGGTAGTGTGTCTGTTTACTGAGCTAAGGACCCCAAGTTTGATTCTCGGCATGGCCAAAAAATGTGTCATTGGTGAAATGTGGTTTTACCCTTTTACAGTGATGAATTAATGGCTGGGGACTGGATGTTGTGCCCGTCTTAGTCTTAAGTTGGATTATAAGACATATGAAGCTATGACAGGCCCAGCACGTCGGTAGTGGAAAATATATGGCTTTAATAAAAAAAAGTGACACAGACAACAGCCTGGAAACATTAATGGATGGATATAAAAGCTATTATCACAAATTATAGTTTAATTTCTCCAGATTTTTTCCATATTAATAGTAACTTAATGAGTACTATATATAAAACAGCCGAGAATGGCAATAATTGAACATAAATTGAGTATTTTAGCTGTCAATATTTTTAATGGCAAAGCTTTGTAAATCTCAAAATGGCAATATTTTTTGAAGCAAAGTCAAAGCTTAAATTTGTTTCAAAGCCACGTCGAAGTTTCAAAGCTTCACACACCCCTAACATTTCTCAACATTTACAATCTCAATCTTTTATAATGCATCCAACCTCATGTTAAAAATATATTTATTTATGTAGCATACGAAAGTGTTGAGAAAAACAAATCTGGCTAGTAACAATAATACTTAAACAAAATTATTTTATAATCATGGAGATTGAAAAATTTGATAAAAAGGAAAAATAAACTAATATAAGTGTACATTTAATTAAGAAAGCCCACCTAGGGAAAGAGGAGAAATGTGGGAAGAATTCAATACACAAAGGTGACATCTTTCTTTTTTATACACAGTCATACACACATATAAACACAAAATGAATGATATTTCCGCATTGTTGCCTTTATCAACCAATAAGTGTGAGAGGAATAGTTAAGGAGGAGCCAGTGGAGGACAGGATAGAGAAGGTACGACTAAGGTGGTACAGCCATGTGAGGAGAATGGAGGATGAGAAGATACTAGGGGTGGTCGGGCAGCAAATATTTGTAGCAGGCGAGCATTACAGAATTAAACTCGGGCACTACTAGATTCAGGTGGGCATTTTATTTTGCAAATAACTTTGTCACAAGCCTATAAAATTTCAAATTATAAGTTTAACAGTCTAATTTAATTTAAAAAAAAAAGATAGAAACAACTTTGCCACAGGCCTATTAAATTTCAAATTACAAGTTAAAACAGTCACAAAATGCAAAATGACCGTTTCTTATTTAATGTTCATTTGATGCGTACTCTTCTATTTATATCCTAACAAATCTAGCTAATAATAATTAATTTAAAAAATGTAAAGAAAACTAATTTAAATGAAGTTTTCGAAAGCATAGGGCCTAAAAATCTTAATGTGGAAATGTTTAATTTGGTATATTGTTAGCCTCGACAAAGAAAATTAAATCATAGGAATCTTTATTTCCCTATAGACTTGTAACCTGTGAGAAATGTTATCATAGTTTGGTTGAAAGCAAACATAATAATTTACGAATTAATAAAAAATAATACTTACCTTTGTTTAATATTAATTGAATTGAAAGAATTCAATAAATATCAGTTAAACAAAACACTATTTTTTTCAAAGTTTGAATTAGAGGTTAGTGCTAACATGGTATTATATACTCACCAAGTTCTTGAGATGCCCAATCAAAATACCGTCATAAAAAATACTCCACGACATTCTGGGATTTTTAGATGCCCAATTTATTTCCCGAAATTTCAGGTGCCCAACCACCCCTAGAAGATACTAAAAATGTTGGCTAATGAAATGGGGAGGGGGGGACAAGAACTCAAGATGAAGACCAAGGAGGGACAGATGGCCGAAGGGAGTGTGGAGGAAAGAGGAGAAGACTGGCTCATTGTGGAGGAGAGGTGGTGTGGAGAAAGGAGATATTGGAGAGGCCTAGTTGGGTCGAATCCACTATTTTAGAAATCTGAATCTCGAATACAAATCTCCAAATTACATTCAAATTCGGAATTTGAATCCAAATTTTGGGAAAAATTATGAACATAAGAGGAAATATAAATAAAATAGAATAATAGAGAATACTAATATTAACTAAATGTCAACATTCTTTCTTATAAGACATTTATTATAACATTCATACAGCCAGTTAAGTGTTAAATTACTGGTTTGGGGCCTGGTTGTTAAGTTTGTCATATAATTATAATTGGTTCTGAATCACCAATAAGCAGTATTAGAGCTCTAAAACAATTTCACTTGCAAAATTGATAAAAAAAATAAGGATTTGAGCCTCGAAACCTCAACTCTCAAATAACCTACGGGATTTGAAGATTAAAGAGCCCATACTTAGTTCCAAACAAACCTGCACAGTGGCTGGAATCTATTCATGAGGAGGATGATGATGATATAATTTACCTGTTGGTCGAATGGAGCCATCTTGGTGCCGTATTGGTAAATGTTGTTGGCTGGGTAAGGATCGGCAGTGAACCCTCCCAAGGACCAGAAGCCGCCATCAATTGGCGGAGTCACATTCATAAGAGACTTGCCATCAATAAAAAACTCAAACCCATCTGTCCATGTTAAAAAAATAAACAAAAAAATAGGCAATTACTACCCAATCTGGTAATATCCTTTACTTCTTTATTCAAATAGCTTCTCATTTGCCCTCATGAGACTGAGTTTGGTAACATTTATTTAATGTTTCTATTTCCCTTTTTTGTGTTATTTGGTTCCCTCTTTTAGGAAATTGGATTGCACGTTTCATACTCCCCCCTGATGAGCTCTGATAGAATGAAGCCTATGTTAGAGGATTGAGCGTTAGCGATAGATTTTCTTCAAGAGGCAGCTGTTACCTCTTTGTCCAGTGGCAGCAATGTAAAGTGTGAAGTAGGTGACCTGGCGGTCTACGGGTAAGGTGTCAGACTTCTGTGCTGGCGGCCGGGGTTCAATCCTCGGTCCCAGCATAGATTTATCTGATTATCAAACCCTTCCTTCACCTCTGACAATACATCTTGTGAATGTGGGGAATGCCAGGCCTCCACCGTGGTTCAGATTCCACGTTAAACTGTAGGTCCTACATTTCATCTCACAATCACCCTACCATTACACATTAGCGTAAGTGCGTATAATCTGAACGGGTAGTAAGACGCGGTGCTAATAATAATAATAATAAAGTGTGAACTGTGTTCTCCTTTTTGTTGTAAAAGCCATATTGTGTTCGTTCCTTTTATATGTTTTCATCTCTTTTTCTTGTACCTTTTAAAAAATATTTATATTTTATATTTCCTCTTAAATTTGTCATTTTTTCCATGATTATAATCTGAGATTCATAGATAAAATTAAAATTCAGATTTGAGACACAGTGGATTCGATCCAACGCTAAACATAATGTATCTTAATAAATGAAAAGAAATTTTCCCTAAATAATGATCTTTATCCATGTTTTTAGCACCGAAACTTAATACCTATTTGGGGTTTATGCGTATGTACTAATTATACTTATGTGTTAAGAATGAGAAAGGTTGAATTTAGAGGAAGTGTACAACCATTTTTGTGAAGGTAGAATGGAAAACCATTTAAATAAAACCACCCTAAGCATATACAAATGGGATTCTAACCCCTGATCTCCCTGTCATCAGCAGTCCAATCAATTGTGAGAGTGGTGCCTTAGACCAATCAATCACCAAAGTGGATTACCCATTTGTTAATTTGTTTTAATTCTGAGCAACATTATCACTTTCAAAGACCCCACACCCTAAATTCCGCTGACCTCGTGTCCAGTCAACTTGATATTCGTGGAAGTTTGTATCCCAACCTTCCTCAGAGTTGGCGTATTTCTTGATGAGACCTTGGTGGTCTTGAATCAGCTCTTGAAGGCCGAAGTTGAGGGCCATCTCCACTCTCTGTATGCCCAAAGGGTCCTCATTGAGCATGTAACGGGCATTGCCCCGGCTTTCCCCCACAGTGATCTGGCCGGAATTGGGCCAACTACCGTAAGCGCTGTGCTTGGGTAGAAGAGTGATCGCTGTCAAAAAAAAAAATGCAAGGTAGCATAGTTTCAGATACAGCTTCACAGATAAATGCAACATTACTAGAACTGTGATAACTAAATATTTTTAATTTGATCAGAATATTTGATTAATCTCTTGGATTAAGTCTGAACCAAATATCCTCTTTTGAATCATTTAATTCTAACACCGCATCTAACTACCTGTTGGGGCTATAGGCATATAAACTAGGGATGAGAAAGAATGAATTTAGAGGAAGTGTACCCACATTTGTGTGGAGGTAAAGTGTAAAACAAATAGGGAACATCCACCCTCAATTTACCCGACTGGGATTTGAACCCCAATCTCCCCATCATTGGCAGTCAAGTCTATTGCGAGAATGACACCTTCAACCATGTGGCCACCAAAGAAGGTAACTCAAATATTTAAAAGTGACAATATTTGGAGTCAAATATAAATAAAATAATAGACTAAATTATATATTTTTAAAGCTAGACAAACCAGCAACTATACCTGGCCACACCTGGCAATGATACCTTGCCACACCCAATAATGATACCTAGCCACATCCGGCAATAATACTTGGCCACACACAGCAATGATACCTGGCCACACACAACAATGATACCTGGCCACACCCGAAAATGATACCTAGTCACACCAGGCAATGATACCAGCTCACACCCGGCAATGATACCTGGCCACACCCGCAATGATACCTAGTCACACCTAACAACTATACCTGGCTACATCAGGCAACTATACCTAGTCACACTTGGCAATGATACCTAGTCACACCCGACAATGATACCTGGTCACACCCAGCAACGATACCTGGCCACACCCGGAAACTATACATGGCTACACCAGGCAATGATACCCAGTCACACCCGACAACAATACCTAGTCACACCCAGCAATGATACCTGGCCACACCCGATAATGATACCTGGTCACAACTGACAATGATACCTGGCCACACCCGACAACAATACCTAGTCACACCCAGCAATGATACCTGGCCACACCCTATAATGATACCTGGTCACAGCTGACAATGATACCTAGTCACGCCTGACAATGATACCTGGCAACTATACCTGGCCACACCCGGCAATGATACATGGTCACACCTGGCAAAATACCTGACCACAGCCATCAACAATACCTGGCCACAGCCAATCTCCTCGTGGCATCTTGGCTCTGACCTTGACGACCCCGTACTGAAAGGAGAAGGATCGAGAAGTCTGGAGCTGAGCCGACACCACTGGGTTCAAGATCTGGCCACCTAGAGCTCTCTTATAGCACCCATTGTTGATAGGGTTGGTACATCTGCTAGGATCAATACGGTATTAGTTCTTATAAACAATTGAAAAATGACCACATAAATGTAATTAATATAAGCACTTACTCAACTTGAGAGAGTATACTGAATTTTGAATAATTAAATACAATCATACTGGCTAGTGAGCCCAAGAAAGAGGTGGGAGGAGCAGATAACAGAAAGTGTGCAAGTGAGAGGAGAAGGATGGAATAAATTAAAGGAGAAAGAATGGTGGAAGGAAATTGAAAGATGGAGGCCTTTTACTAAAGTGACCCAGCCACAGGCTGGAAACAGTTGTTAGTGATGATGATGATGATGATGATGATGATGATGATGAATATGAATAATTCCAACTTCATTTTATTCTATCAATCAAATAATAAATATTACCTTAGAATTAATCAGGAATTTGTTGGTGTTACTTTACCATAAACCCGGATTAGATTTTAACCAGACATTTCATTAATTACTATTTAATTATTTTAAACTAACAAATAATAAATATAACATCACAAATATAATCTAGTGAAAGTATAAAATTCATATTTTAGTAGGTTTCTGATAGAAAGAACCGTTTGTAAAGTAAAACTTTTTTTGTGGCCAAAATTGACATTTTACCATATTATTATTGAAATAACTATCAAAAGTGACAGGTAAAGGTCAAACAAGTTGGCATATGAATATGTGAATGTAGATCTAGTAACTTTTTTAGCGGTCAGATAAGGTTCTTCCTATGAAAATTGAACTGTAAAATGGTGTTTCACTCCGACAACAAATAAATGGTAACTGTTTTGACACCAACCACAATGACCCTAACAAACCAGTTTAACGTCAAGCCCAAACGCATAATTCAGATTTTGACCCAGTACATCAATTTTTTTTAACACTTTAATCTCCTACAATATTTAAGGAACCAATCATTAATTAGAATCCTTAGGAGGTTAGATTGATTGTAGCAATATCAACCATTCTCATATTTGGCTACTGAAATTAAAAATAGGTCAAACGAGCTTCCTTCCAATCACTGCCGACAAACCTCTCTACTATATAAAGTATAAAACAGTTCTTTCATCACCTCTCGCCTGGCAAAGAACTACCCCACAGGTCCAGGACACCGTTAAACAGGAAGTTCTCTCCCAGGACGTCTTTGGTGAGGGTCGGACGGATGTGAAGGACTCCGTCCCTGACAAAGCTATTGCTCCTGTTGTTGACAAACATTTGGAACTCGCTGTGCTGAAAATATACACGAAATATTAGCTTTACTTCATTGTTCGGAAAGGGCTTGAATAAAAATTACCTGCTGTTGAATAAAATAAGTTGGTAGAACTTTTCTGTAGATCTCGTATAAATTTTGAATTATATATTTGTAAGAAAATATAAGAAAGTGTAATAATAAATAGAACTAATTAATTAAGAGACAATTCTTACCGTTTTATCTAATGGAAGCAGCGAATGTGTGAGCTTTCTAACTCATTTAATAATCATAGCTATCTGGTCCATCCCGCTTTTTTTAATCCCTGTATCTTACTACCCATTTGGGGCTTACCCCATATTTACCATAATGGTTTAGGAATGATAACGGTAGGATTTAGAAGAAATTTACCTACATTTGTGTGGAGGGAGAGCGGAAAACTTTATTGGAAAAAACCTCCGCACATCTGAATGAGATTCGAACCTTGATCTTCCAGTTGTCAGCAGTTCAGTCTATTGAAAGATTTACAACTTAGTGTTGGGACTTGAGTAATTCCATCCACTCAATAGAGCATTTTAGTAGATGAGCCTTGACCTGCAAGAAGATGGGCAGTGGCTTCTAAATGTTCTTTAATGTCTTCTTTGACTTTTGTTTTATTATTATCTATGATGTATATATGATCTGTACTATTGTTTACAAGAATGAACAAATACTCATGAACAACTTTGCTTTGTGTTTTAAATATGTACAAGATATGGAAACCATTAATTGATGTCATAAATACCTTTTACAACACTTAGACCAGATGTTGACAACCTTTTTTTTTTGGGCCATGATCAACTTAACAAACCTATCAAAAATCCTGTGATCACTCATCGTTTCTCCAATTTACTGTGATTTTTCTTATGTCTATAGGACTTACCAAACTTGATTCCTTAAATTAGATCTTTTCTCAACTACTCATGTCCCCACCCTTATAGAAAATAATATGTAGAAATAAAATTAACATTTTCATATTACACTTTATATTTTTTATAACTCTACAGCTTATGACCGATCAAGGTTATTTTGGTCAAACTCATATATTATTTAAATTTGCCAGTTTAGAAGACTCAAAGATTACGTTTTAATCATGTAGTTTTCTTAAGCGAATGAATAAAAATTTCTGTGAGATCGAATGGTTGCCGATTCCTGCCATAGATAATTCAACCACCAAAGCAGGTTGGAGCATTCATTAATTAAGAAGGTTTGTGGAAGCAGTTCTTATTCAAACAAATGGCCGGTCCATTTCAAGTATGGGAAACACTGTAAAAACTTAATAATACTTAAGAATATTCAAATGGAGCAATGTAAAGTTAACATACCCTCCCCCCAGATGCAGTGATCTCGTGTTGCCAACTTTCGAGATTCAGATTATTGAAGTCATCTTGGAACAAGAGCTGTCCCGAGCAAACAGGAGACTTGGTTGTCACAGTGACAGACTCGGTGCACTGGAAGTTGGAACTGTTCGTGTCGGCGCAAGCATTACCTGCACAAGATACACCAATATATATATATAGGCTGAGATAGTATGGACATGTATTGAGAATGGAAAAGGAGAGAAATACTAAAGAGAATGATGTAGATAAAGTAGATATATAGGCTGAGATAGTATGGACATGTATTGAGAATGGAAAAGGAGAGAAATATTAAAGAGAATGATGTAGATAAAGTATGTAGGAAAAATACATAGAAACCAAGAAAGATACGGGATAAGCAGATAAAAGAAAGTGTGCACATGAGAGGAGAGGAATGTAAGTGATTAAAAGATGAAGAATGGTGGAATATGGAGGCCTTTTACTAAACTGAACCAGCCGCAGGCTGGAAAAAGATGATGATGATTTGCGTGGAAGGAGAGTGGGATACTATTTAGGGAAACTAACCTCCGACCGGTATTCAAACCTCAATCTCCCTATCTTCAGCAGGCCAGTCTAACATGAGAGTGATGTCTTGGACTAATGTTGATCACAAGAAAAATAATATAGACAGTAGGGCCCACATACCCAGGGGTGACACATTCCTAGATATACCACAGTTACGTGAAACCATGGATAGTACCAAACTAGTATATAGTGTGATGTTCATGTAACCTACATAAATATGGTAAAGTTTCATTGATAAATTATTTACAATAAGACATTACCAACATTAAATAAATTACAGTGACAATGTGTACTTACTATTCTCCATTCTTGTTGCGAAGATTACTGATGATGGTGGTGGTGATGGTGGTGATGATGATGATGACGGTGATATGATAGCACAATGCCCACGATGAGGAGATGAAGTGGGGTGAGGGTGTAGGTATTGTGACCATTGTGATTTATAAACCATATCTTTCTTTAATTAAATATAAATAAAAGTGGGCAGCAGTAAACTGTGGATAACTGAAACCATGGATACTGAATCACTGGATACAGGGGGCCCTACTGTATGTACTTTTTAAAAGGTACTTTAAATCTCCATTCATAAAAAAAAATCACAGAAAAGTATGTTAAAGTGTGTAGTCTACAGATTTATCAAACTCTTACAAGCGGTCCACTACCAGGAAAAAGTTTGAGAAACACTGGTCTAAGTCAGCACTAATAATTGTATCTATAGTGTACTATCCGGTATTCGTACCAGGGACATTCCAGGAAAGGTCCGTCCTGAGGCGGCTGTGGTTGCCGACCACCAGGTGAAGCCAGTAGAAGACACTGTCTCCCTTCTGCAGGTAGATGTCAGGGATGTCAAAAGTCCATTTCCCACCTGTAGGACGACCTAAGTCCGTGTTGAACTCGGATGGAGAAGCGCCGATAAGAGGGCTGTTGATGCTGACGTGGAAACCCACAAACTGTATCTCTGGGGAATCTGACAAGACACACAAACTGTACATTAAATTGGGACCCCAAGTGCATCTTTGTATAGTCCAATTTTCATGGAAAGTCTTTTATAAAAGAAAATACATATTTTACTATATTATTCGCGGATATTCTTAAGGGACAGGACCTTCATAATTGAATACTCAAATCCCTTGAATAATTAAGAATATTTCAGGTTTGAGAAAAATAAAAATTAGAATTGTAATGTGTTTTTTAGAGTGCTGATAATGCTTTTAAAACTCAACAGAATTAAAGTACAAAATTAACAAGACCCCAGACCAGTAGTTCTCAATAGCCGGCCCTCAGGCCAAATGCGTCCCACAAAGGATGTTGGTCTGGCACAATGTAATTAATTAAATTTAAAAAAAACAAACGAGAAAACTTTGAGTTAATGTTTGCAAAGCTTACACTGCCAAAAGTAATGCTTCTAGGTATTAATAAAAAATCTCTTTTCTGTAACACTTGCCCAGATAGCCGAGAGCTCTGAAAGTGCTAAAGGACTGTTTGATACCCAATATCGACTAAAGTGTCTTACAGTATAATATTCTTTTTTTAAGCACCATATCTTATTAGGTTATATTCAAAGGAAGTGTACCCGAATTTGCATGGAGGGAGAGTGGAAAACACTCGGTAAGTCTGACTGAGGTTCGAACCTTGATCTTCCCATTATCCGCAGTCTAATATACTGTGAGAGTAGTGGCTTAGACCATGAGGCCACTGAAGCAAGTTACACTTTGAATTAATAAATATTCAAGGTTAATAAAAACTATAGGCTAACTTTATGGGCTATTCAACCTGTGATTTTTGGACTAAATTTATAACTAAATATTCACATTGTAAGAAATAGGTAGTTCTATTATTTTTTACTATATTTGTGTCTACCTACAAATGTGAATTAAACTTCTCTGACAAGAACAATCTAAAATAGTTACTGGAATAAGTCGATAGATGCTCATGTTGAAAACACCCTAAGATAAGCAACTACATCCTGTATTTTATAATTTATATAAAGTAGTCTCAGAAACTCGACCTGATATGGACTGAGGTGGTGTCGAGTTTTATGAATGAACTTGCATAAGATGCATGTTTAGTAAACAAGGGTGTATCACAGTACAGTAGCAAATATTATAGGTACAGTTGCACTGTACAGTAACAGTAATATACATACAGTACAATATATTACATGTAAGTATAATGGTGTACATACATACGTGTAATACACAGAAATACAGTACAGTACTGTACATATAATATTGTTTTGATTCGAATAACACGTTATTGAATTGGAAAACTAACCAACACAGTACTTGTATAAACACCACTACATGACTGTTCCACTCGACTCGAGTTACACAAACTGAGAGGTTATACAGTTGAATGACCTTGGATTGATGACTGGCGCCAACAACTGTGCGCGTGTCGAGTTACATGGAATGCAGAGTTTCCGAGACTCTACTGTATTAGCTTTTATATATCTTAAAATATAAATAATGTTTGTAATACTATTGTGTGCTTGATTTTCATATTGAGTGCATGTAAATTTACCAAATTAAGTTTTCACATACTCTGACCTGATTCATGGAAAAAAATGTATAATTGTGGCCCTTGGTGAGGAGTGATTAAGAATCACTGTCCCAGGCCATTGATTTAACACTTAACTGAATGTATGAATATTCTAATCAATGCATTGAGGCAAAATGTTTTCATTCTCGTTTGTTCATATTTTTCTCCATGACTCAGATTCGTTAAATAATGGGTTCAATCCAACTCTAGTTATGTAATAGATAAAATAAAAAAAAGCTTCATGGCATCAGCCATCGAGGTATACTGATTGAGCGGTCACCCCATGTTGGCGAAAATAGTGCCAACATTTGTGGATAAAGGGCGTAATGTGCTCAGCTTAATTATTAATGTTTTCTAGACTGGAGCTGCTCCTCATTTGTCCTCACGAGGCCACGTTGATCTAGTTCTGAGCCCACTGTTTCACAGAATAATTCTGGAAGCGTCGAAGATAGAACCCAGGACCTCTGGATCTGTAGCCAGCAACTCTAATCACTCGACCACAAAGGCGAAACTATTATTTTATAGGTAATGATATCTATAAAAAGTGCCACATGCTGAACACATAACTTGACATATGAATATGTTAAAGTAGACCTAATGGTTTTTTAAATGTCAGTTAAGACCCTTACTGTGAAAATTTAACTGTAGATAAGCGATATTTAAAAAGCCGTGACGTAAAATTGAACTACCCTTTTTATGTGATTTTTCTTATTGAAAAAAAGCACTATCGAAGTTCATCAAAAGATAGTTTTTACTATGGCATTCTTAAGTGTTCTCGTATGTAGCCCTTCATTTACCCTGAATAATAGCAAATAGGGTGTGCGAAGCTTCAACTTGGTTTGGAAAAAGAATTCTGGCTCCATCAAAAATATAGTTTTGCCAAACAAAGTCCTGACAACTAAAATACTTAATTTATTACAAATTAGAATCCATATGAACAAATCTGAAGTGACTGAAGTGAATGTTGTGATAACTTGATTTATTAGAATGAAATATAACAAACTGCAATAAAACAATGTATAAAGGATTTTAGTGCATTAAGTTATATAAATAACCAAAATAATGAAAAGAAAATATTTTTTCAGCCATAAAACAATTAACAAGAAATATTCTAACTTCAACTTGGCTTTGTCAATGTGTCATGTAATCAATTCGCATCTGATTCAAATCGAAAAGTGGACTGTGCACACCCTGATTAACAGGCTCTTGCATGTTTCCACTATGACGTGGCCATAGCATAATCCACCAAGGTAAGACTGCTACCATTCAAGGCAGATGATATGTACCAAATAAACATACTTATATATGGAAACTAAAGATAAAATTGTCCTTACCTGGGATCCATAGCCTGAGTCCTCGCGGACACAACTGTTGCAAGTTTGCCGACGGGACGTTGTGAGACTGATTAAGGTGATCATTTTTGACCTGTTTTAGATGCTCTTTCTCCGAGGACACACCAATAAGTAGGTGAGTGACAGTTAGTGCCACGTTTAATGCTAAGAGGTACTTGGGCGCACACCGGTTCATTTCGACAAAGGAAGTGATGCCAACTTCATCATTGGTTTTTATAACAAACATGAGTCTCCTCTTTGAAACTGGTTCCGAGAAGTAAAACTCATGCTTTTGTCTTGGAACAAAACCAAACATTCGCCTGCTGCTGCCTTTTGTTCACTGCAGACAATCTCTTGGTTCTTCTTTGAATGAATGATAGCTCAGTTTTGTCGCAATTACAGTACAAGTGACATGTAAAATACCACAGATTAAAGTGTATTAATACTAACCATTAGGTTTTTAAGTAAATATTCACTAAATTCTATGCTTTATATTTTACATAAAGGGTGGGCAAAGTTTGTTTTTTGTCCCTGCGTGTAACTAGTAGTTCTACTAATTATGCTGAATGTTGAAATGATAGGAATCATATCCACATTTGTGTGGAGAAAGAGCGGAAAGATATTTAAGAAAAAATATCTTCGGTGTACAGCCGGGATTCAAACCCAAAACATCCCATCATCGGCAGTCCATTTTAATAATAAATGATTTCTTAAAAGCATTCAGACACTGAAGTAGATATAAAGAAGAAAAAAAAAAGAAATTATTGAAGTAACAAATGAACCCTTTTAAAATTAATTTTTTTTTCTCTCACAATATTGATTTATTTTTAAGTACTTTTAATTCTAAAAATTTCTTAGTTTGTAGATAAAACTTATGTTGCTTATGACACTGTGCACCTCATTTGAATTAATATTATGTGATTTTAAATCTTTATTCCTTACAATAGCAAGAAATTCATTTCATGTAGCAAGGTCATGCCATTTATTAACTTAAAGCAAATTAATTCAACTCAACATCTCGATTGAATTGTGAAAGTTCTTCGAAACAAAAGCTTAAAAAAATTTCCATTTCACAAGATCGCAGATTGTTTCTGAAAGTCACATTATGAAACAGACGGCAGTTGAATTTAGTTGTGAGATAAAACTTCTTGGAAATAAATGGAAGAAGAATCAAACAAATAATGAAGTGTACAAGACTAGACATAATACACACTAAGGCCTTTGAGAGGAATTTTACCATGGGGTACAAAATTTTTTCAGGGCCCCTTCCATTTTACATTAATCCCGCCTAAAAAATATATTAATAAAGCCTATCTGAAAAAAAAGAAGACAACAAAATTATATATAATTCATATTTTTATATCGTTAAAAAACAAAAAATAAGACAATATTTTTTATACCTATACTAATAATTTAGTACTAGTACTAATAGTGAATCCAAACATTGGCTCAGTCGATAGCATGTGTGACTACTGAACTAAGGGTCCTAAGTTATATTCCCGGCATGGCCGCTAAACTTATCATTGGTGAAATATGGGTTTACCGTTTCACATTGATAATTTAACAGCCGGGAACTATATGTTGTGCCTGTCCTAATCTTAAGTTAGATTATAAGGCATATGAAGCTACGACAGGCCTAGAAAGCCAGTAGTGGAAAATATATGGTTTAATAAAAGAACTGACCACAGGCTGGATCCCGTAACGGATGTAAAAAAAAATCTAGTGGTGGAAAGGTGAATGCTAGTTTTCAATACATGCAAACATTTTCTGAGATCCCTATGAATTCCCAGGACCGAGTACAATGTACCCGCTGAACCACTCTTTCATAAAGCCTGCTTTAAGAACCTGACATTCTTACCTTCCATAAATATATATTATTATTATTATTATTAGCACCGCGTCTTACTACCCGTTCGGGTTATTCACACTTATGCTAATGTGTAATGGTAGGGTGATTGTGAGATGAAATGGAGGACCTACAGTTTAACGTGGAATCCGAACCACGGTGGAGGCCTGGCATTCCTCACATTCACAAGATGTCTTGTCAGAGGTGAAGGAAGGGTTTGGTAATCAGATAAATCTGTGCCGGGACCGAGGATTGAACCCCGGCCGCCAGCACAGAAGTCTGACACCTTACCCCTGGACCGCCAGGTCATCATAAATATATAAACAAAGAAAACTACAGCTGTAAATCAGGTTTAAAAAAACATTTTTTTTTTAAACTCAACACATTTGGGTTCTTATATATTGGGTTTGTTATTTTTGTAGTTTAAT
This sequence comes from Timema californicum, assembly GCA_902141385.1. NCBI lineage: Eukaryota > Metazoa > Arthropoda > Insecta > Phasmatodea > Timematidae > Timema > Timema californicum. The sequence goes on along the minus strand of CABFOW010002885.1, from coordinate 5,628 downwards.
TAAAGATATAATGTATGCCATCTGATAAACCAATAATTCAAATACATTAAGTATTCAGGATCCAGAGAAACATATTTTGATTTTAATATATTTAGGAAAGGAGTAATAAGAGACATAATAAAGGAAACCAATAATGTAACAATGTAATTCTCGGCAAGGAAATTCCGGCCATGAAGCTTTGCCAATAAAGATATTGACAGATAAAAGCTTGATCTGTCAGATTATCATGAAATATTTCAAACATTGGTGCAATAGACCATTTTCCAAGTAATTTTTGTGTATAAAGTTATATAAATAACCAAAATATATATTTTTCATAAAACTAGAAGAAAATATTCAAACTTTGATTTGGTTTTGAGAATATTTCATGTATTGGATTCGCGTTCGCTTCGAATTGACAAAGTAGACTTCACACACCCTTATCCAGGACCTTTGGCTTAGTACGCCAATGCTCTAACTACTAATCGTCCTGTGTCCAGGGTCATTCTTCACTCCTATTTTAAGGCAGAGTCTGTGATGGATGTGCAGAAATCGTCAGCTACATGTGTGTGATCAATTAAAATCGTGAGCTATCAGATAATACAACCATCTTCATCTTGATAAGGCATGAGACAACTCCTGGATAGATCGGTGGTTAGAGCATTGGCATACTAAGCTAAGGGTCCCGAGTTCGATTCTCGTACACAGGTGTCATTTTTCAATTTAAAGAAAATGATATTTAGATGTGGCTATAAACGTAACAAATATATATTAACTTTGCTATTTAATTCGTTATTATGCGCATTCGTACATTTAGCAGCATAAAGTTTTACCAAGTCGAAGGTGGTGTTATCTGATCACACATTTGTAGCTGACCATTTCTGCAGTTCACCACAGACTCTGCCTTAAAATATGAGTGAAGAGTGACCCTAGGCATGGGAAGAGTCCTAGATATCTCAGTTGATAAGAGCATTGGCGTACTAAGCCAAAAGTCCTGGGTTCGATCCCTATGTCCAGGTGTCATCTTTCAATTTAATGAATATCCTTAATAAAGTTACAGGCTATCAGGGATAAACAAAAATAGTGTGTTATATGGTACCCATTTAGAACTAAGAGTGAATTTATTAAAATTAGGTTCAATATTAAACAAAGCGTATCCAATTTAAAATGGTATTTAATGTTTGTCTATCAACATATCCAATATCTTTGCAGTTCGCACACTTTTTGATACAAAACAAAATTAATGTTGAAATCCATCTAAAACAAAGAAATGATATAGATCAAGATCTGTCCTAACAAATTAAAGTTGTAATTTGTAAAGTCCAAAAACAATCACTATAATGTGGTTGAAATTGTCTCTCTTGTGTGACTTAAACTATACAATTTTTGTTTAGCAATGTGGAGGCCCACTATCCAATTTTTAACAGCCGATCATAATTTCCGGTGAAATATAATATATAATCGTAGCAATTTGTTAATTGTATATTGTACATTTCACACTTTAATAAACCAATTTTTTTTCTGATACATGCCACAATCTATGAAGATTATAATGTCATTGTGTATGGTACAAAATATACTTTTTAAATTCATAGAGTAGAATATCTTTTTCTTCATCTCTAAATGACTATTCAAATTAAGAAGTTCCAGATAGTCTTTAAATGTAATATTTTGTTTACAAATAAATTGTCGCAGTTTTGAATACTAATTTTTTCATTAGAAACATAATTTTGCTTGAAGAATTATAAGTTCCCAAAACATATGATATCCACAGATAAATCTAGAAAAAATTGTTTATCTTTTCCCTTGTATAATAATGGTGAAAAATAACACTTCTGTTCTTTGGTAAATTAATCATTTTAAATCACTGTCGATAGAAATTTTTTAAAGGTGGAAGTTAAAAAAGTTCAAAGTGCTGGGAATCTTTTCTTTCTTTTTTTAAAATTTATCATCAGGCCAGCACACAAACACAGCTCCAGTCTTGTCTCGTTACGATTCCCGCAGAACGGATGGACGTAGTTACATGTCTTGAGAGCACGGTGATACGAGATCATTCATACGAACCAAACCGAGGAAAGTGCGGGATTGGACCCTCAACTTTCCGTCCCCCCACTAGCCCTGTGCTTCGGGGCAGTTGCCTTCCTTGGCCTAATGACACAAAAATTCAATCAGTAGGTCCATTTTTTTTGTAGCTTACAAATGTGCTCACATACCGTCTAAAAATATCCACATGTCTTGCTCTTCAATTGTACCTGGAAAAAATGGCTGAAAATCTGTAAGAAAGCGCTAGAACAAGGAAGGAAGGAATGTGGGAGATTTGAAGCTGAAAAGAGGTTATGAAGCAACTGTTTTGATACTTCATGCAAAAAGAGAAAAGAGCTAAAAAAAACTACGCGCTTTCAAGATGTGAAATATATTAATCAAGTTAGCTAATATTTAATAATTGGGTTTATTATGAAAGGGCAAGTTAAAGTTTAACTATAAACCATGAAAAAATACATATTACAAATTTAGAAAAAAGCAAAGTGATTGAACACTTTACTTTAGTTAAATTGTCTCATGAGCTATTAATATAGCTCCGCTATAATACATGTGTCTGCTATGGACAAGTGATCTAATCAAAACTAACGGTAATTATCCACAAATATCGAATATGAGGACTAAAGGCAAAAAATAATCTACAGTTAAAAAAACTAACATTTTCAAACGAAATAATATTCCCAAAAAATAAAATCTGAAAAAATTAAACTATAAATTTTGATAAAATTTCAATATTAAAAACAAACTAGATTGTATGTGAAAACCGACCATTATTAAACAGAGGCTAGTTGTGACCAGAGCGCAGCGCAGTTTCAGCTGCTCAGATCAATCTGCTGAGGACTACAAGCACAGGATTCATATCCTGGGTCTTCCTGCTAATATAAGTTCCCTCGAGTTCTCCGACATAGACGATAAGAGGTTATTCCTGATGTAACGCAAGGGAGTTATTTCTTCGAACTGCCACTAACTGAGCGTTTCTTATGTTTTTCTTTCTCCCTGGTGGTTGTGACTCTACGCTGCTGTTGCTGCATTATCCTGGCGCGTTCGCGCTCCCTCTCAACCTTCTTCATCTCCGCCATGCGGCGCTCATGTTCCGCCATGTGTCTGCGCCTCATCTCCTCTTTAACGACAATCTGAAACAACACATTATTCACATAATGCTACAAGATCTGTGTCCCATTTGAATTAGGTAGAATCTAACAAGTTTTAATGTACACCTCAAGATATCATATGCCCTAAAATAGAAAGACTTTTCCCCCTAAAAAAAGCCTTTATTAGGGCTGAACAATATCCACTTTTCAATTTGAAGCAAACTAAAATCTAATATGTAATATATGAAATATTCTCGAAACCAAATCAAAGTTTTAATATTTTTCGTTAGTTGTTTAATGGTTGAAAAAATATTATATTGTAATAGTAAATTTTATTTTAAGTCAAAATGGCTTATAGAACGAAATATTAACACTTTTTACAGCTGCAACGTGTTTTAGAGACTATTTGTTTCAGTCTGTTTGTCCCAATTATTATTTTAATGTATGTATTTGTTTACAAAGTTTGGAATAATACGCATTGATAATCATGATTAAAAAGGCATAAATAGACAAATGATTATGGGAGAGTTATGGCAAAGATAATTAAAATCTTTGTATTAAGACATTTAAATATCTGAACATTAAGAACACATAGGATGTATTTGATAACTTTCAAAGTGGATCCATTTTTACCCCTATTAATGTGATCATATTTTCAGATCAGGATTGTACTAGATTATACTAACTGGTCAAATCACGCACCTGTTCGGCAGTAAGAGGCAGCCAGTAAATACAAGGAGTACATTTAGTTTTACGAAACAAATCATCCAGCAACTTGGCAGGAGCGTCTTCTTCCTTCTTCTTGCCTTTCCGAACTGAAATCAATAATTATCAACTTATAATTTTACAATCTAAAAGAAATTAACTAATAAAAATAATTTCCATCCAAAATGTAATAAAATTAACTATTTTATTAATTGTATTTGATATTAATTCAAAATTTTGTTAAAAATTTGATAAAAAAAATACTATTCGCGCACACTTCTATTCATTTTATTAAATTATTTTTATTGTTTTTGCTACCTTTAGCTATGTTTTTTTAAACTCCAGGTCTTACTCGCTCCGATTATACGCCTATGTACTAATTAATCTAGTGTGTTAGGAATGAGGAAGATTGAATTTTGAGGTGTGCCTCTATTTGCGTGGATAGAGTGGGAAAGCATTTAGGAAAACCACCCTTCCTACACCCGGCCAAATTCAAACTAAATATCCCCATCATAGGTAGTCTAGTCTATTGCGAGTGGTGCCTTAGACCATGCAGCCACCAAAGCAGGTTTTAGTAATATTATAGCATTAACAAGTCTTACCCCATTAGTTTAGAAACCAATATATTTAAATATAAGATTATTCTAAAGGATAATTTTAAAATGTCCCAACCCGTTCTCATCCCAAAATAAGTGTCATTTCTGTCCATCCCTAGTTTCAACAATTTACAATAAATCAGGTTGGCTAAACTTTTACTACAAAATTTCCTGATTTCTAGACATTTAAAAAAAATCCCAGCTTAACCTGATTACAATTTTTTCATTTATTGCATTGATTACATATTTTGGAAAACAATCCTAGAGGTTGTTCAAGATAAACATTATTACAAGTTATTTTTCCAGTATTTAAAGTTTTATGTAATATATGTGTCCCTGAGTGTTACAAAACAAACACTGGACAACCATCTCAGGATAGAATAACATAAATAAGAACAAGGCATTTTGATAACCTCTTGTTAACATTGAGAAACAAACTCTCCTTTTGTTTGAAGGTTTAGGTGAAGAGTTAGTAAAGTATTTAAATTCCCTGACTTTTCTTTATTTCTTTAAATTAAATTCCCTGACATTTCCCCTATTTTCTGTGACATCAGAGAATTTCTTTACTTTATCAGGTTTTCTTAAAAAGAGTTCTTGTCCCTTTTCCCAAACCATATCAATTATATTTTTGAATTCACCCATGCAATTGACTTTTTAAAACTATAAAATTTGATTCCTTTCTGAACAAATTGGCATAAAGTCCAAAGTTTGAAAATAGCTAAATATAAGCCTAAATTAGAAGATTATTTTTTGTTCCAATCATGTAAAAAGTATGTTGGAGTACATGAGACATTATAGGAAGCAAGACTGAGATGGTATGGACATGTAATGATGGGGCAAAAGAAAGGATGCCAAAGAAAATGATGGAGTTGGAATTTATTGAAAACAGACCACAAGTGAGACCAAGAAAGAGCTGTGAGAAGTTAACAGAGAATTTGTGATTGGAGAGAAGAATGGTGGAAGTACAAAGGGATATGGACACATTTTACTAAACTGAACAAGGCTTTAAACGATTAATAATGATAAGTTCCTATTTATATGTTCTAACATTCTTTAATAGGGCTGTGCGAAGCTTCGAGAATCTCGAAGTCGAAGCGAATATTAATTAACTTCAGCTTCGACTTTGACAAACAAAATTTACTTCGAAAAATTCGAAGCTTCGGCAAAAAATATATAAGTATTTTCAATTTTAACCATTCTGAGCTATTATTCTAGTA
>CABFOW010002884.1:0-88587 GCA_902141385.1 Timema californicum | reverse complement strand
TGAATAGACCCGGGTTTCGTAGACACTTTTTTGCCTCATAATGGAGGCCTAATGAAGGAGTGTTTATGTCAGTCAAAACGTTCACTGAAGAATTCAAAATTGAAGCCGTAAAACAGATCACTGAGCAGGGGTACCCTGTATCTGAGGTCTCCTCTCGACTTGGTGTATCCACTAATAGTCTTTACGCCTGGGTTAAGCGCTACCAGAAGCCCGAGCCGCAGCGTAAGCAGGACGATGCACTTCAGCATGAAGTAAAGCGCCTCAGGCAAGAACTTAAGCGAGTAACTGAAGAGCGGGATATCTTAAAAAAGGCCGCCGCGTACTTTGCAAGAACGTCAGGCTGAAGTACGCCTTCATTAAAAAAATGTCGTCCTTTTATGCTGTACGCAGGTTATGCCTGGTTCTTGGCCTCCATCACAGCGGTTATTACCAGTGGCTAAAGCGGCCTAAATCTTTGCGTACCCGGCAAGATGAACGGCAAACAGGCTTGATTAAACAACTGTGGCTTGAAAGCGGTACGGTTTACGGCTATCGAAAAATCTGGCTCGATATGAAAGATCTGGGTGAATGCGTCGGACGTAACAGGATCGCGCGCCTGATGAGGCTCGCTGAACTAGCATCTCAGACTGGATACCGAAAACGACGCTATTACGGTGGCGGAAAGCCTTCTTTTGCCAGTCCAAATTACCTTGAACGCCAGTTCGTTGTCCTAACCCCAAATACGCATTGGGTGAGTGACATGACTTATATAAGAACGCATGAGGGTTGGCTGTATCTGGCTGTTGTTCTTGATCTCTTCTCACGCAGGGTTATCGGCTGGAGCATGGGCGGACGAATGACCGCTGAGTTAGTAATGGATGCATTATTGATGGCGGTATGGCGACGTAAACCAACGGCAGAAGTATTAATCCATTCAGATCAGGGCTCTCAATATACGAGCGAAAGATGTCAGCATTTTATGACAGCTCACAATTTAAAAAGCAGCATGAGTCGTCGGGGTAATTGCCATGACAACGCAGTGGCAGAAAGCTTTTTCCAGTTGCTAAAACGGGAACGCATAAAGAAACGGATCTATAAAAATAGGGAAGAAGCGAAGGCGGATATCTTCGATTATGTCGAGATGTTTTATAATGCTAAACGCCGCCACAGTGCCTGTGAGGATCAAGCCCCTGCAGTTTATGAAAGTGCCTGGTTCATGAGGCACGGAACAGTCTAGGAAACTAGGGTCTATTCAATTATTAAATTCAAATTAATACAAATTAATGGGTCGGAAGCCAAGTTAGCTGTTCTTTTTACCACTACGCCTAATAAAAAAACCTATTAATTAATCGCACCTACAGAATAACCTGTCAAGAAAAAAGGGGAGTAAAGCTCATATTAATAAAAAGCCACCCAGTTAATAGGATTTAAAAACTATCGATAGATTCATATTTCAAGCCTAGAATAATAAACACTGGAGCTAACCAAACTTACATTCCTTTCAGCCCTAACGTGAAATAGAAAAATTAAAATATTTAATCAACACTTTAAAGCTCAAATAATTTGCGTATTTTTTCGAAAAAATTAATGGCCACGTCCGATTTTGGCTGTGAGTTCAATCGATGAATGATACACACTTATTAAAACGTTATGCGGGTGCATAGTTTAGCATTTTTCTCGGTCTCTCATTAAGTTGCTAGGAAACGCTATTTAATTTTTTGCTGGCTGTGAACTGATAAGTCTGTTCCTTTTGGCATTTACTATCTAAGTAATCTTTTCGTGTTTTCATTTAATCTACATTGCCATAGCGATCGAGGAATACAAAAATAGAACTGTACATCAGATCGCCTTCCCCGTAACCAAGTATGGCTCTGTCTGCGACATCCAGAAGCCTTTTGCTGATTGATATTGCATCAGGTATTGCTCCTAACCCCTTCCATTTAAGCGATGTGGCACTGGACTTTCAGACCATTACCCTGCTCGCAAGTTACTGTTTTAGCTATTTTTTTAATGCCACCGGGTTTGAATAAAAAGCGTTTTATAAATCGTTTTTCGAACCACATGCATTTCATGATTACCGGGATGATAGCGTTTCAGCCAACCGACAGTTTTTTCTGGCGACCAGCTCTGATGAATTTTTTAATGCAATAATTTTACACAATGCGAAGCTTTCAATTAACCTGCAAGGCTTGGGAATCAGGGTATTATCCCATGCTGATTTGTCTACCTTTGCTGCACGATAATACATTGATCTGCCGTGTCTTCTTTTCTCACGGCCAATAATCTAAGGGACTCTCGATAATTTATTGGCTATTTCCCTGATACTGCATTTTTCTACCAACACTCTGGATATATCCTCCTTTTCTTCGAGTGAAAGTGATAAGCAGTGACTTTTACGGACGGGAGGGCGAAATGCACCGGTCTGGTGGATAGTGGCCATAACAGAATAATGATATCTGTCGAGCATTTTGGCAATATCATGCAAGGAACAATCTCGCTTATATCTCTCACAGATAATCGTATTCTGTTCTGGCGCGTAGTTAATGCACGTTCTTCATTTCATGGCAACGTCCTCCTCGTTTAAGAACAGCGTTGCATCGACCAACTGAACTCACCGTACAAAGCGGACCTTTTCCCTGAAAAAATACTTAAAGTTAAAACCTGATCCAGGATGCCGCTTTTACCGGCATGGAGGCGCCAGATGCCACCGATGTGGCACTGCTGCTGAATGGCTCCTTACGCCCGGCAAAGCCGGTTACAGGCCGATAAATCCTGCCGGAAAATCCCTTTTCCTGAACAGCCTAAACACGCTTTCCGCACTGAAGAAACTCAGATAATCCCTTTTGACTTAGGTGAGGAGACTTAGCTTGCTGCTGATACTTAAGAGGTTTTTAAAAATTATTTTTAGTGAAACCGTGGAACTTAACACATTAGCTGCTAAGGCTAAGTGAGGTTTCTTATTTTTTCTTATGCGGCACAAGGTCAAAATGCGGATGTTTACCGGCGAGCAGCAGCAGCAGTTCGTATTCACCCTGGCTGAGCGGTGCCGGATTTCTTGCCGCTTCCTTCATCTGCCAAACGCGTAGGCTGAGATCGAAACGCTCTGCGGCACCTTCCTGCGAAAGACCAGCAGCAAGCCGCAGTTCCCGTACGTTAAACTGTATAGTAACGGGCTGCCTTAATAGCTGATTTACCAGAATAAACCCCCTGTATTAGCTTCATCAGTAAGCAGGATAGTTGTGGGCTGCCTACCCACTTAATATACAAATTAGCTTACCTTTTTTCCGCCATTGTTCAAGCGCCGGTATATGAGTCAAAGATAACCTCCCGGAAAAGAGATATTAAGGATATTCACTCTCTGAATAATACTTCTACAGGGACCGGATAAAACACACTGGAAAGAAAGTCATCTTTTCCAAAGGTTTATGGTCTCAGCACGATTATTCCGTTACCGCCCGGTCAGTGACCGTAGATGAAAAGGGAGTATTATAGACGATACAGCATATTCCCATTACGATGAGTCGAAAAAATAACATATGATGAAATACAGGGATTCTATTCAGTATCGCGCAGAAGACACATGAACAACAGCAGACAAGTTCTGCATGGGGAGATGCGCGCTCAGAAACGTCCTGACCGGGGCGCATATTGAGCTGGCGCGGACAGGATCGCGTACTACTGTGCTATTTATGACTGAAAGCAACTCAGATGGCCGGCTCCTGTGAGGTAACGCTGTGTTAGGAATTAATAGCCCCGCCGGGTGAACAGCCGGAGGGGCCACTGCGAAGGCCCTATCCGGCAGTGTAAAGCGGGTAATAACGCCACCCAGTATTTCACCGACCGTGGTGGAGACCTGCTGAACCAGTACTGCGTAATGCTGCCAAGCTCTGCTACGGGAAGTGTGATCTGTGCAATACCCTTACTCTACTCTTCTGAGCCCAGCGCAATCTGACCGATCAACTCGTTCACGACGCTGACACCGTCCTGCACATCCTCCATTGTGGTGCAGGGACTGTCCTCCGCTCGGCGACCGTCGCTGACCCGTGCCACAGTGCCCGCAATCAGCTACTCGAAGGCATGGGGCTGCGCCAACGAGCGAACCTCTATGGCCCCCACTGCAAAACCACGGCTCTACTCGCCTGCCCGAGCGGTCTCAACCGCGGCGTTCAGCGCTAGAATGCTTAGTCTTAAAGGCTATACCGCAAATGGTCGTAATAAACTGACGGATTTTTTTAGATCCTTCTGCAATGCAGCCCATAGCCATTATAAACGATTACACCAGCTTACCTCCATGTGTTGGGCTGATCGTCTGTCCGGCCAGCTCCCGTGCATCTCGGGCGTTTTCGGAGCTGTCGATGGCGGTAATTTCTTCCATGCTGGCCGCTGTGCCACTCTACATCACAATGCCACTGCGGGTCAGAAACGTCAGCTGCCGCTTTAGCGTATCAGCCCGATCCGTATGCCGGTATACGTCGCACAGAGTCAGCGTACCGTAGACGCCCGCAATCATTACTAATAATTATTTTTTAAATATGCGTTATCAAAATATGACTGCGCGATGTACTATGAAAAATAGTCTGGTGAATTAGTTTAAAAAAAACACCTACTCGATAAAATAAAGCAATCGTCATTTTTCATAAATTTGTTAAAGAAAGTATAGGTGGCATCAGACCAGCCTGCGTCTGTTGTGAGCGTTATAATTAAAATTTAATATTTTCTTCTTTCACAGAAATATCATTCATTACGATTTGTTACTGTACATTTTTTCTTATTGATTTCTCTCCGGAACCAGGCCGGAGCGGAGGAACCATGTTGATGAATCTCACCGGCGACCACGCTCGCCGCACGCAGGCGCTTAAAGCGCTGCTTAACCGCGACGAAAGTCGCGACGATGTGCTGCACAAATTTGTCCAGCTTGCCAGTCAGGCGCTGGGCATCCCTGGAAGCTTTATATCCGTACTGGACGATGAATATCAGCATGTGCAGGCCGCCCATAACTTCGCGCTGCGCCAGTCTTCCCGGGACGAGTCGCTTTGCCGGCACGTCGTGGACAGCGACAGCACGGTGGTGGTCCCTGACACATGGCTTGACGCCCGCTTTGTCACGCATCCCCTTATTACGGGGGCACCTCATATTCGCTTTTACGCTGGTGTGCCGCTGAAAAACCGTGAGGGTATTGTGCTGGGTACACTGTGTGTCACCGATACTGTTCCCCACACGTTTCATGCCGGACAGGTCACCACACTGAAGCTGCTGGCCACGCTGGTGATGTCTTTTCTCGAAGCGTGGCACTCAGCCGGCTTTGCTGACCCGGTCACCGGCCTGCTAAATCGCCAGCGCCTTATCCGCGACCTGCAGTTCCTAGCCGCGTCAGGAGATAGCACCGCTCGCCGGCTAGTGCTGATTGACTGTATCGACATGCCGCGCGCTTACGAACTTGCCCGTTCAATGGGTATGGGCCCGGTAGAAAGTCTGCTGAAAGACGTCGGCACGCTGTTGCCGCTGCGCCTGCGGCCCATGCTAGGGGAGGTGTTGTATACCGTTGCCACCGGCCGCTTTGCGCTACTGACGCGGCATGACAGTCATCTGACCGCTGACTGGGTAGCCGGAAAGCTTGAGGGCATCAGCGCCGATCTTGGCGAGGGCATCGCCGTAGCCCTCACAACATACACCGGCGAAGTTATCTTCATTCCGGGCGACATCCCTGCACAGGAGGCACTGCGCCGCGCAGTGAGCGCCCTTCATGAGGCCATCGGACGTCGTGTGCCCTCGATGCGCTTCAGTCAGGGCGCCGACGCACGTCATACGCAGGATTTTACCCTGATGCACGAACTGTCCTCCGCCTTGCGCGAGGAGCACGGGCTCTGGCTGGCTTATCAGCCCAAAATCTGCCTGCGCAGCGGCAACCCTGTAGGACTGGAAGCATTGATCCGCTGGCATCACCCACAGCGCGGTGAACTCAACCCGTCACACTTTATGTCACTCGTCGAACAGACCGAACTGCTCAGTGAGCTGACAAACTGGGTAACGGATCGCGTTATCAGAAGACTGACCCGGCTGCGTAACAACTGCATCCAGCTCCCGGTTACCATTAATATTAGCAGCAGTGACTTTGCCCGCGAAGGGTTCGCCGACACACTTGAGACGAAAATGATCAAGGCTAAGCTTCCTACCAGGTTGCTGGGCATTGAGTGCCTTGAGACAGAGCGCATTCTTGAAAGCCCTGATGCGATACGGGGACTAGAGATGCTCAGGCTACGGGGCTTTGGCATTTCGCTGGATGATTTCGGCACCGGCTACAGCAACATCAGCTACCTGCGGCGCATGCCACTTGATGTTATAAAACTTGACCGTTCGCTTGTCAGCGAAATATCGTCGGATACGGCCTCCCGCATCATTGCGCGCAGCATTATTGCAATGCTTAAAGATCTTGATTATACCGTGCTCGCCGAGGGGATAGAGAATGCAGAGACGGCTACTGCACTCACCGAATATGGCTGCGATCAGGCTCAGGGTTTTTTTTACTCTAAGTCGCTGCCGGAAGCGGAACTCGACAAGTGGCTTACATGGAAGCTGCGAGATCAGTGCTAAGATCCCTTCCCGGGCCAGAGAAAGAGAAGGAGCGAAGCACACTATATCAAGGGTTTCTCATATCGCCTGAATCCGTCAGAGCCGGCAACAATGACGGCATTTCTCCCGGCGCCTTTTGCCTCGTAAAGCGCCTCGTCCGCATGCCGCAGAAGCGCATCCCGATAGCCACCGTCGGCCAGCGCCGCCACTCCGGCTGACACTGTCATTGTCCCCACGAACGGAAACGTCGTTGTACTGACGCTTTCCCGGATGCACTCCGCCGTGCGTGCGGCATCTTCCAGAGACGTCTGCGGTAGCATAATAAGAAACTCCTCTCCGCCGAAGCGGCTGATAATGTCTCCGGCACGGCACGTCTGCCGCAGCAGGCCGGCGAGCCTCACCAGTACAGCATCTCCGGCATCATGACCGAACCAGTCGTTAATTTTCTTAAAGTGGTCAATATCAAGGGCAATTGCACACTGCGACGCTCCGTCACTGCACTCGTCCGCTAAGAGAGTAAAGCCTCGACGGTTGTAAAGACCGGTCAGCGGATCGGTCATGGCCTCATCGCTGAGTGCCGCCATGCGGCCTGCCACGGTGTGACGATGCTCCTGAACAGCCTCTCTCAGGCGGTCGGCTTCGTAATACCAGGCCTTAACCGACATAAGTGACTCCAATGCTGATTCATTGCCCTCTTCACGCACCATACTGGCCAGTTTCTCGAGAGGAGAGGCAATTCTGCCTGCAAGAAGGGCCACAACAGCTGCCGTCAGGACGATAATACCCAGCAGAAACCACAACGCTTTTTCTGCTGTTGAAAGAAGAATATGCCGGACCGTCTCAGAGGTGCCCGCAATAAAAACATTCCAGTCGGTTCTGTGAAGACTGGCATACCCCGTAAGAAATTGCTGACCGTTTATTTCTGTGCTGAACCTGCCACTGTTCGTCGCAGACAGCTGTTTCTGCAGCGCGTAGCTCAGCACCATTTTCTGTCCTACCTGCGCCGGATCGTGGCTGAAGATAATCAGACCATTATTGCTGACGATACTGACGGTAGAGCCTTTGGCATAGAAATGCTGGCTCAGAATTTCGCTCAGGATACTCTGCTTTTTCAGGTAAATGGTGCCACCGATATAACCTATGTAGACGCCGTCAGGCGTAAAAAGTGGCTGCGACAGAAACACCACATAGTTCCCGGAGGCTGAGGTAAAGGGCGCTGAAATAAAAGGCTTCTGCGTCGTGATGGCCTGCCGGCTGGCGGCGGAGTGCAGCTTAACGCCGACAAGACTCAGGCTCTCCGGTGAGGTGGCGGCGATAATAGCGTCCCGGTTAACCACCACAACCGTATTAAAAAAACCGGACTGAAGACGGAGCCGATCGGTCTCGCCCCTGAGCAGCGCCGGGTCGGTGAGGCCTTTTATCTGTGTGGCACTCCAGGCCAGCTCACGCTGAGCTGTCGCAAGATAACGGTCGGTAGTATCGGCAAGCTTCAGCGCGTAAGCAATGTTGCTCTCAAGCAGGCTCTCCTCTATGTTGCTTTTCTGAAAAATTAGCAGTGCACCGAGCAGCAGGCAGGATGTCAGGATAACCCCCCCGACAGAGAGCGATATGAGCAGAGTGCGGAGGCGAAATTTCTTAGGAGGCATAACATTTATGATCCAATACAGGTTCACGCAAGTGTAACAGCCGCATTGGTACTTTAAGGCGGAAACAACGCAGACTTTATACCCTTCGCCGCAGAATGGACACGTCGCTCGGGCGGTTCCTCCGCCTGAAAACAGATGCCAGGCATGACCTGACAAAAAAGCTCACGACCAGTGATCCGCAACAAAAAGGACAGGCAGGGCCCGGAGCGCAGAGGTGTACAGGTCAATGTGCATTTTATGATTACGATGCTGATATCTAACGGTCCACAATTTGCGACTCCGCTCAGGCAACCCGAGCAAATCTTTTCAGAGATACTGTAGCGGTAGAGCAACAGTCTCAGAGCTGCATCTGGCTCCTACGAGGTGAAGCCAGTCATCATTATGCGTTTCCGTGCAAATGCAGCCCTCCTCACTGGACGGATTCATAAAGAAGCCTGTTTCAGTTTCAGAATAGCGGCTGACCTCCTTATCTGCCGCTTAGCTCACCTGATGCCGATTGTTTTAGGCTTATACGTAGAGTGTCTCAACCACAGCGCACAAGGCATGCGCCTGCTTAGAGGGAGTCTGAGACGCTGAGAATTATTCCCAGACTAGGGCTGCATTGTCCTGCGTAACGCCGTCCATCTGGCTCACGGTGATACTGACCTGAGAAATACACTGCACCAGCTACGAGGATGCCAGTGATATTCCATCCATAGCTCCCATAAGCTATCCCACCATGCCTGCAATTTTAAGGGTGAGCTAACCCATACTGGCAGCCATCTCCACACCACTTTCTAACTGCTCAACGGCATGCTCAATCAGATCCTTGATGTCACGAGCGGCCGTTTCGCTACGCTCTGAACTCGCCAGCCACAATCGCAAATAATCGTCCTTCTTCACCCGCGCGCGCAGCTTCAACCGCAGATATAAGTCTAAAAAGCAATATTCTCAATAACTGAGGTAATATCACGGACTTTCGCTGTGCTTAGCGAAATATCGCTCATGGCTTCAGACCTTTTCCGCACATCTGATTCCCCCTGGCGGGCAAGTATTGCAGACTCAGCAGTCTGCTGCGCCCCCCGTATTACTGTTGCATTAAGCATGTTCCATTTTTAGAGCAGTTTCCTGAAGTGCGCGGCCTGTTCTCAGTACGGGCAAAACTCAGTATTGCCCTGCGATATGTCATCTGCGGCCAGTGCTACAGAATCCAAGAATCCAAGAATCCAAGAATTCTAAATTGTGAAACTAGGCTACGCAGATTGGCCTGCATACCGTCGAGAGACGCAAGCTGGCTGGTTTTGTCACGTGTTCGCGGCATCACCTTTTTAGCCATATCACCTGCGGCTATAACCGCTGCAAGTGCCCGTGCCTGAGAAAGAGCTTCGCCTAGCTAACGCATCAGCACCCGCGCAGTCATTACACAGGTGCCAGCAGCCATAAGCACCAGTATCCCTGCCAGAATCATTAACGTCAGGAATCCATACAGTTCTGCTCCTTCTGTGCGGATTTTTTAATTCTGAATCAATATTATATCGTTCAATGTACAGAGCAGACTACCCTGAGTGGGCCGCGTAACATTGCACTCATAAAGGATGTAGTTGCGTCTTGTACGCGATTATTCAGCACGAGCTATACAGTGAGATCAGAGCTCTTTCCTCAGCAGAATTTATCTGTCGGAAGTTTTTTTGGGTAAGGTGAGGGATGAGTGATAATGGAAGGATTTTTCAGTAATGTCAGATAAATGTTTTCTGACATTAATATTGTATACCATGTATACCATTCCATGTCGCAGCACATCATGTTTGTCCCCGAAGTGCTGGCACCGCGCGTGGAGCAGTATTCAATCGATGAGATGTTTCTAGACATCCGGGGGATTGATCGCTGCATGGGATTTAAGGAGTTAGAGCGCCAGCAGCGAACTTAGGCGAGGACCTATATTGGCCTTAAAATAAGGGCTGTATGGAGCCTACTAAGACCATGGCCAAGTCGGCTCAGTAGGCTTCTAAAGATTGGCCGCAATTCGGAGAAGTTTTGGCTCTGACTGCCGGCAACCCAACACGCACCCTATAATTGCTAAGCCTGTGCAGCCCGTTGAGGAGCTTTAGGGAGTCGGCCGACGGTTGTCTAAAAACTGAATGCAATGGGCATAGTAACTGCGCTGGATCTTGCCCGGACACACCCGGCTTTCATCCGTAAATACTTCAGCATGATTCTTGAGCGCACCGGTCGCGAACTCAATGGCGAATCCTGCATTAATTTGGAAGAGGATCCTCTACTAAGCAGCAGCTTCGGTTCAAGGATCACTGAGTATGAGTCTATGCGGCAGGCAATCTGTCAGTATGCTCAGCGTGCAGGGGAAAAACTACGTCCGGAAAAGCAATTTACACGTCATATTGGCGTTTTCATTAAAACCTATCCATTTGTCGAAGATGAGGTTTATTACGGCAATGTCACGATTGAGAAGCTGTTACTGCCTACTCGTGACACTGGTGACCTGCCCCCAGGATTAGATACAACGCTCACTTAGTAATGTCGGCTCCTTCATTATCAGAATTACCCTTTCTCCAGCCCGCCGCAAATTCAGACGGCGTCTGATAATTCAGCGTGGAGTGCGGGCGGCACTCGTTATAATCCTGACGCCATTCACTGATGGTTTTCCTGGCATGGCTGATGTCGCTAAACCAGTGTTCATTCAGGCATTCATCGCGAAAGCGTCCGTTAAAACTCTCAATAAATCCGTTCTGTGTCGGTTTACCGGGCTGAATAAGCCGCAGCTCCACGCAATGCTCAAAGGCCCACTGGT
Organism: Timema californicum; assembly: GCA_902141385.1. Classification (NCBI taxonomy): domain Eukaryota; kingdom Metazoa; phylum Arthropoda; class Insecta; order Phasmatodea; family Timematidae; genus Timema; species Timema californicum. Next base: position 77,607 of record CABFOW010002884.1, on the reverse strand, counting down.
CAAGTGCTCTGCAGGTAAACTCAGGCCCCTGGTCAGTTCTTATCGTAGCCGGATAGCCGCAAAACAGCGCAATACTGTCCAGAATACGCGTGACCTGCACGCCTGAAATCCCGAAGGCAACGGTGACCGTCAGGCACTCCTTCGTGAAGTCATCAACGCAGGTCAGGCACTTGATCCTGCGACCGGTGGCCAGCGCATCCAGGATAAAATCCATCGACCAGGTCAGATTCGGCGCCACCGGGCGGAGCAGCGGCAGACGTTCTGTTGCCAGCCCTTCACGACGACGTCTGTGTTTTACGCCGATTCCTCTCAGACGGTAGAGCCGGTATACTCGCTTGTCGTCTAATCAGTCAATATCAGGATCAGATGGAGTCTTTGTCGTCTTCGTAGTCATTTTTTCAATGCTACAACAAGTTGCAAGACGTCGTCTTCATTCCTATGTGATTCCCGCAAGGCTTTCATCCTGCAAAGCGAGTCCCGGAATTGAAGTTTAAGACGGTCTCAGTCTGATTTAGTTGTGACTTCTCACTTCTTAATTTATAGCGTTAAGCCGTTCAATATAAATAGTCTCTGATTTCCACATACTTAGCATCAGTGTTGTCAGTTTTCTCGCAAGGGCAACAATAACTTTCTTGTAGCCCATTCTGTGCCGGAGTCCATTTGCCCATATGGCCAGACTTGTATCAGTGCCATAACGCGTCAACAGACAGGATGCTGCTTCGTAGAGAAGTGTGCGCGTCATTCTGTTGCCCTGTTTTGAAATTCCCCCATTCCTGTCTACCTCACCGGATTGGTACTTTTTGGGCGTTAATCCGAGGAAAGTGCCGACATCACTTACTCGTCTGAAACGCGAAGGATCATCAATTGATGTTTTAAAGCTTAATGCTGTCAGAACACCCACACCCGGAATAGATCGTAATATCTGACAAACTGGATCTTTTCGGGCAAGTTTTTCCAGCATGGAGTTAAATTTTTTTATCTGATCAGAAAGATGTTCCCACGTATCCAGCAACATAATCACTGCGGGTTTAACGGTTTCCAGCGAAGGTGATGACTCAAGTACAGAACGCTCAAACACACTCTTTTTCCCGGGGGGAAGAACAACACCGAATGTTTTCAGGAGCCTGCGGATCTGATTAGTTACGGCAACCCTTAGCTGAACCAGTTTTTCCCGGCTGGTCAGAATGAGTCTTTGCTGATGGCATTCAAGGCTTTTGACATGTACTGGTTTGTACCATCCGGAAAGTACCAGCCGGGCAATACCAAAAGCGTCATTTTGATCGGTTTTATTCAACTGCATCGACAATGCTGCATGAACATGGCGGGCATGGATGCAATCAATGTCTAGGCCAAAGCTCTTGAGTGAATGGTAAAGCCAGACGCAAAGTGGCCCTGTTTCCAGACCCACTTTCGAGTTATCAAATCCTTCAGAAAAGAGATAATCGGCGATAACGCCGGGATGCGTATCGACGTTAGCCATACGAATTTTATTGCCGTTATGGTCTATAACGCAGATGCTTGTTTTCTTTTGAGAAACATCAAGTCCAACGAAGGTTTTCATGGCAGTCACCTCAAATATCACAGACCGGGATCGTTTTAAGATTACAGCATGTGATTAACATGAAGCCCTTCGCGGCGCAGCAGCTGCCAGATGCGGCGGTAACCAAAACGCCTGCGCTCCAGTGCCAGTTCGGTGATGCGTCCGGATAAATGCACATCCGATGCCGGACGCTGCGCTTCGTAACGGCAGGTCGACAGGGACAAACCTGTAAGCCTGCATGCACGACGTTGCGACAGACCGGTCGCATCACACATCAACACCACGGCTTCCCGCTTCTGGTCTGTCGTCAGTACTTTCGGCCCAAGGCCACCTGAAGCGCCTCCTTATCCAGCATGGCTTCGGCCAGCAACTTCCTGAGTCGTGCGTTCTCTTCCTCAAGCGACTCCAGGCGCTTAACCTCAGACACCTCCATACCGCCATACTTTTTACGCCAGGTGTAAACGTGGCATCGGAAATGACGTGCTTGCGGCAGAGTTCGCGGGCAGAAACTCCGGCTTCGGCCTCGCGGAGAATACTGATGATCTGTTCGTCGGAAAAACGCTTCTTCATGGGGATGTCCTCATGTGGCTTATGAAGACATTACTAACATCGGGGTGTACTAATCAACGGGGAGCAGGTCAGATACATACATGTTATAGTTGAGCATCAGCCCACCCCTGACAGGCATATGGCGTTCAGGCTCATGCGGTACGCTGTGGCCGCTATGCAGCGGCACCTTGAGGGGGTCATAAATAGCTGCCACTGGTGATACCGGTGCTATTCTATACCGGCAGGCGCAGCCCTTATCCCTACTCAACGCGCTGGCTTAATGAATTCGATGCCCCTGCTCTGGCGGAAAACCTCTATGGCAGCGCCTTTTCCTTGGTTGATGTGACGTCATTCCTGATGATAAAATAGTGGGTCATCACAGCAGGGCTGCCCTGACCCTGCTGCAGAAGCATATTCACCAGTGGGACTTGGCAGAACTGGTGGACAGGCTTGCCCCTCGCTGCTGCCTGGTAATTCAGACGTCCGAAGCTGTATGCGACAGAAGTGGGGTGGCGAACGCTGGTTTCCCGGCGCTCCGGATGAGTTGCTGCACTTCAGTTATGACGCAGACGAAAATATGCTTGGCTGGCCCGGACTAAACGGTCAGCGAACAGAGCTATGGCTTAGTGTCAGGACGTCTGGACTGGCTGGGTAAGATATTTAGCGAGGCTGAGGATGTTCCGGTTCTGCTGTTTCTTCGCCATCACATTCTTCCTTCTGGTATACCCAATCTTGATGAAACGATGTGCAGAGGACTGAGTGAGTTTGAATCGCTGATAAGAAGATATCCGGACAGGCTGCTGGATATTTCTTCAGGTCATGTTCACCGCCCTGTATCCGGCGCTTTTGCGGGTATTCCGGCAAATATCTGTGGTTCAGTCTGTTCTGCCTGCCCTTTATGGTTTGGTTCAGCAAACGTGACGCCCGTACGGGAAAGGCCAATGCTGATTATTCACCGGTATGAGCAGAGAAAACTCAACAGCTATCATGTCTATATCTGACGATTAATATTTATCCTTTAAATGGTATCTGTGGCCTAAATCTTCGTTTCTGGCGCAGGCCAGTCCGGGTTAAGCGCAAGATCCGCTTTGAGCGAAAAGCGACCTGATGAGCCTGCAGCAAGTAATGGCTGTTGCGGCTACCAATACAGAGTAGCTGACAGCCATGTAACTTAATTAGCAGGTAACAGGCAAATCATAATGCATATATAATGGTATATGCATTACTCGATTCAGCTTTGATTCCGGGAGAAAATACGCTTAGCCAGCGAAGCGGTCGCGCTGGTTTAGCGACAGCAGCAGACTGATAAGGTTTAATAGGCTACCCACTCTCCGGCGGGTTTAACCGTTGTTTTTATTTTATTAGCTGGCGTAACGAGCGGAACGAAAGTCTCAGCGCTGTTCCATGGTTCATCCTTAAGGCGAAATACGTCTACGGACTGGATGAGCACACGGGCCTGCTCTTCAAGGGCGGCGGCGGCGGCGGCAGACTCTTCGACCAGTGACGCATTCTGTTGTGTAACGCGATCCATCTCATTAACTGCCACGCCCACCTGCTCGATCCCTTTGCTTTGCTCATCAGAGGCTGAGGTTATTTCTCCCATAATGCTGCTTACCCGGGTGACGGCGCTGACTATGTCAGACATCGTTTCGCCTGCCCGTCGAACAAGATTAGAGCCGTTTTCAACACGAATTACTGATTTCTCTATCAGGGCCTTAATATCTTTGGCTGCCAGTGCGCTGCGCTGGGCGAGGCTACGAACCTCCCCGGCAACCACCGCAAAACCGCGGCCCTGTTCGCCTGCCCGGGCCGCCTCCACTGCGGCATTAAGTGCTAAGATATTAGTTTGAAAAGCAATGCCGTCGATGACATCAATAATGGCGGCCATCTCACCAGAACTGGTGGTGATATCCTCCATGGTGCTGATCACTTTGCTGACGACCTGCCCCCCCTGTACGGCCCTGCCCGAGGCATCCTCAGCGAGCTGAAAAGCCTGGCGCGCATTATCCGCGTTAAGCCTGACGGTGGCCGTCAACTGCTCCATGCTGGCGGCAGTCTGTTCGAGTGAGGCAGCCTGCTGCTCCGTACGGGAAGAAAGGTCGTTATTACCGGCAGAGATTTCACCCGCCCCGCTGTATATTGAATCCGAACCTTTCCGAACGGTTGTAACTGTACTTATAAGGGCTTGCTGCATTTCGAGAATGCATTTTGCCAGTTCAGACATTTCATTGGTGCCTTCGGCACTAATACTGTGCGTCAGGTCGCCCTTAGAAATAGCGCGTATCTGCTGCATATTGACATGCAGCGGTCTGATGAGGATCCTGCGAAGCCCCGCCCAGCTTAGCGCAATCAGTATAATAACCAGCACAATGACAGAGCCCGTGGTCCACAGCATCTGATTATAGATCTTACTGTTTTCGCTGACGCCTCTGTCGCTGACAGCCAGGATCGAAGTTCGCCATGCTGAATATCTGTCCTGCATGACCAGCTGATAATTCTGGATTTTCAGGCTGAGTATTCCATTGAGCTGCCTTTGCGTGGCAAGAGTCAGTGCATTGTCCAGAACGCCGGCATAGGCAATATACTCTTCCTTCATCGCGTAAAGGCTGGTCAAATCAACCCCTTTGGATACAGGAAGGGAATTAAAATATTCAAAAGTAAGGCGGGATCTGGCGAGTAGTTGCCTGCCTTCCTCCACCGTGCTTTCAAGAGAATCGGTTAGTGACGAGCTATCGGGGGACATTTGCAGACGAAGCATGGCCCGATTCAGGGCAATACGCGTCTGGTTGAGTCCAATCCAGGCATCAGTAAAGCTGTTAAGTCTGTTTGCAGTATTTTTTGAGGCCAGAAAGTTATCTTTATCAGCGACTACTCCTCTCACGGATAGCGCGCCGGAAATAACCTGCATCACACCCAGCAGGCAAAGAATGATGATGATACTGTTGACAACCTTTATGCGCTTAAACATTTTATCCTCAGAGGACGTTAAGTGACGTGATATCATTATCGGCCTGAGGTCTTAAAATCTTAATTAATGAATGTAGTATTCCGGGTAAGGCCCCAATAAAGTCATATTATGACAAGCCAGTTCAGTATATAGCGACAGTGGACTGCTCACCGTTGATCAACAGTGGCTGATGTTAATGATGTGCGCTTCTGCTGTAGCTGCCCTGATAAGCTCAAACCTCTATCGAATCAGAAATCTCTAACGCATCATCGACTTCAATATCCAGATATCGAACAGTGTTTTCGAGTTTTTTGTGTCCTGACAGTAATTGAATCACCCGCAGGTTCTTTGTCTTCTTATATATCAGATATGGCTTGGTCCTGCGCATAGAATGCGTACTGTACAATGAGATATCAAGGCTGAGTTTTTCAGTCTATAGATGAAATATACAGTTGTATTGTCTAATTGAGATATGTCGGGAATAACCTCCCCGGGACTGAAAAAGATAGTCAGCACTGCACAGATAAGTCATTTTGAGCCATGCCGCCACCGCCTCCCGGATTTCTTTAGTCAGTTCAAACTGAACAAGGCTAAGGGTCCCCTTTCGGCTCCCCGACGTTTCTCGGTCGTCAAGCCTCACTGCGCTAATCGGCAGAACCGGTAAGCTCTGCTAAATCCCTTCGGGGCTCGGGCCTGATGGCTAGAGTCTGATGGCTCGAGATAGCCCGGGCTGGCACTCCTCTGAAAAGGCCGCTGCGCTTTTAAAGGATTATGCTCGTTTTCAGGGATTTTTTCGCATAAGGACTAGGTTTTAAAATCTGCACATCCTCCGTATTTATTCCATTTCTTACTCCGGCATCGCTGCAGGACAGACCGGACAACAGTTCAGCGGCCAGCAAAACGCTCAGCCGTCACAGTCAGCTGCAGGTAACGGCGGCAAAGGCGGTAAGGGCGGACGCGGCGCTGCTCAGCCGCAGCCTGACCCACAGGCACCGCCGCAGGGCAACTACCCGCCGGAAGATTTTGACGACGACATTCCGTTCTGAATAACGCGGCTTCGCTCTCGCGAGGCTGCGACTGTGATGAAAATAGCAGGCAAACGAAGCAGAAAGGCGGCCGGACGGCCGGGATGGTTGCCCTGGCGGAGCTGTAACACCGCGCAGGGCATGACACTCAGATAATAAGTAACCCAATATGTCAGCGAATCAGTCTAGACAAAAAATCCGTAACGGCAAGACCCCCGCGTATTACGGCCGCCGGCGCGGCGGCTATCGGCTGGAGCAGCAACCTGATGTGCGGCAACTTCGATCTTAAAACCACCGTTGGCAACCAGCTGAACGGCATGACCAGTGGCTATAAAAATCTGATGAGTGACGTTATCCAGGGGGCTACCGGCGCGGTAGCGAGCCTGCCAGCCATGGTCATACAACGCGCCAATCCGGGCCTGTACGTCATGCTAACCAACGGTATGCTGCAGGGAAGCGTGACATTTGATAAGTCCCAGCTCAACTGTCAGAACATGTCAAAACGCATGATGAATTTTGCCGGCAACAATAAGTGGAACCAGAGCGCGGTAATGGACGAATACAAGTTTCTGGTGAATAGCGGTGACGCCGATGCAGTACGCGTTAACAACGCCTCTGAAAAACTGCAGGGTAAGTCCGGTCAGAAATGGATAAGCGGACAGAATCAGCCCGCCATCCGCCATCCGCCCTACTCACGACCTGGCCGCCGCCGGTTGCAACATGATGAATAGCATGCCCGTTTTGAGTACCACGCCAGTCAGCGACAGCTCCCTGCGAACCTGCGCTGATGCATCCCAGTGCACCAGTGGCGATTATGAACAGCAGCCAGGCGCCACCCAGGCGGGCTCCGGCTTTGCTCCCATTCTTGAGGAAACAACGAAAGAAAATACGGAGCAGCTGGTTAAGCTGGTTAACGGCAGTGCCCCCCTTAACTGAGCTGAAGTCCGCTATGAGCGAGAAGCGGACGTAAAAAGCATGATTACAGAGGAGTCCTGTCCTATTAAACATAAAATCCGCATCAAACTGGTTATAAACTTACTTCCTCAGCCCATCTGTTGCTGTATCAGTAAGCACAAGTACCGATTTAACGCTGGTTTGAATCCTATCGATAATCGCAACACGTGGCTCTAACCGCCAGCCATCACTAAGGTAAAATGCTTTCTGTGATGCATCCAGATGATCGGGATTATTGTAGGCCAGGATCAGGTAGTAAGAATCCTCATCATGCATTGAATTTCCGAAGGCGATGTGTCAATGTCCGCATCACGATGGAGGGAATGCTTTCCTCAACCATTATTTGATGAAATTCTCGTTCAGTGCCTGCTTTCAAGGTGTACTGCAATAACTCGACTGTTCTCATCAAATTCACCCTATTATTTTATCTTTCCGTATTTACCCTAATACTGTTTTACAGCGGCTTTTACGCTTTCCCTTTTCGCAAGTGCAGCTTTCCACGCAGAAATTCCTCACAAATCGCCTCAGGTGCTGTGTTCGCTTACACTTCTCTCAATTCATGTTCTCTATTCATAAATCCGCCGATTTTGCCTGTCGCCCCTTCACTGCCGGAATAATTCTTCCTGCTGTGACGATTCTGTAAAACCATAGTAAACCAATGATCACTCTTCATTTATGGAAACACATAAACACACCCGAAGCAGGGTTTTTGATGGGGGATAAAGTTTCTGACAATCCAGCCGATACCCGCTTAGGCTGTCGGCGCGATTGCTTTTATACCTGACAGCTTTTGTCATTTGTGACGTGATTCCCGGCCCTGTTTCCCCTGCGCCGGGATTTTTTTTCTATCAACAGACCCACCGGGTAAGCACCGGTTTTAATCTGTAAATTAAGACGATATGAACAGGCAAGTGCATCGATATGCATCCCCTGCAGCCAGGCTTTCTGTGCAAGCCGCATACAGCAATAATTCCTTATACCTCTGAAGTTACACACCTAAAAACGAAACGAAAAGCGTCATTCTCACGTAGTGCTTTTCCATAACAGTTATTTCAGACAGGAATCTTATGAACAACATCAGAATCGGCGTGCGCCTTGGCGCGGCGTTTAGCTTTATCCTTCTTCTTTTAATCATCGTTGCACTGACCGGATTTACCCGCATTCAGTCACTGGGAGAGACGGCGGATACCCTTGCAGGCAGCCGCTATCAGAAGGCCTCGGCTGCAACCAATCTGCGTTACTATTCAACTGATCTTAGCCGGCTGGTACGTAACGTTGTCCTGGCGGATGTGCCTGACCGGAAGGAAATCTTCAAAAAAGATTATGACAGGGTACATGATAAAATTACCGCTACTGTTGATCAGATCGACGTCCTGCTGAAGGCACCCAAAAGCCGGGAGCTGATTGCGTTAATCAGGAGCACCGGCAGTCAGTATCTGGCCTTTTCTGATGATGTTGTGGCTCTGGGAATGTCGGGTAAGCGGGACGAGGCCGCTCAACTACTCCTTGGTCCGCGTTACCAGACTCAGGTTGACTATCTGAAAGCCATTTCAGACCTGGTATCTTTTCAGGAACAACAGATGCAGCAGGCCCGCAGTGCTGCTGAAGATGAGCGAAACGCGGCTACCATTCTGCTGACCTCGCTGAGTGCAGTCGCGGTTCTGCTGGCGGCGGCTGCAGCCTGGCTCATCACCCGCAGTATTACCCGACCACTGAACGTGACGCTCGCCGCCGCACAGCGCATTGCACGCGGCGATCTGAGTCAGGCCATACCTGTCAGCGGTCGGGATGAAACCGGTATGCTGCTCACCGCAGTTGCGGAGATGCAGGATTCGCTGGCGCAGACGGTCAGCACGGTACGCCGGAACGCCGAGAGCGTAGCCACCGCCAGCCTGCAGATTGCGCAGGGGAACTCAGACCTGTCGCAGCGCACGGAGGAGCAGGCCAGTGCGCTGGAGCAGACCGCTGCTACCATGAGCGAGCTCAGCGTGACGGTCAGAAATAACGCCGACAATGCGCGTCAGGCTGCACAGCTTGCCGTTAACGTGAGGGAGGTCGCCCGTCAGGGCAATGAGGTCACTGCCGATATTTCCGGAACCATGAAATCTATCGGCGAAAGCTCTGGCCGGATTGCCGACATCACATCTGTCATTGACAGCATTGCCTTCCAGACAAACATACTGGCCCTTAATGCGGCGGTAGAGGCGGCGCGCGCAGGCGAACAGGGGCGTGGCTTTGCTGTAGTCGCCGGTGAGGTGCGTACGCTGGCCAGCCGCAGCGCCACGGCGGCCGGTGAGATCCGTCAGCTGATTGAAGCAAACTCCGTAAGCGTAAATGCAGGCAGCACCCTGGCGAGCCGGTCAGTGACAACAATGGCGGATATCGTGTCATCGGTCGGTCAGTTGAGTGATACCGTTGAGGAAATTACCGCTGCAAGTGCCGAACAGGCCCGCGGTATTGAGCAGGTCGGCATCGCCGTAACGGAGATGGATGGTGTGACCCAGCAGAATTCGTCACTGGTCGAGGAATCGGCGTCGGCCTTGCAGAGCCTGCGCGAACAGGCATCCCTGCTGCTGCAATCGGTGTCGGTCTTCACTCTTGCTGCAGACTCACATCCTACAGCCACCCCGCATACAATCGCCTCTTTACCTGCGGCAATGAAGAAGCAAGTGCCTGCTGATACGGACGGAAACTGGACCACCTTCTGATATCCGGCTGCGTCCAGAAGGACGCAGCCGCCCTGATTTACCTGTTCTACTTATGTCACACCGTGAGCCTGCATGAAATCATGCTGCTTTTAAGCTTCTCTGAAAGTTCTGTGGATTAAGCTCTGTTGTATTTAGAAAGCTGCAGTGCCTCCAACTGGTCATACTCATGCCCGTCACACAAACTCTCGCGGCATAAGCTTTGAGGAGCTTGCGGCTCATCCGTTTATTTTTGCCACAGGCGGCTGTGGAATAAACTCAAAGCGTCTGACTGAGCAAGCTGGACTGCTGCTGTCTGACATATGCATTACAGTACGCGACTGCATTAGCGGCTGCATGTTAGTGCGCGAAAATAGGGGGTGCACTTATCCCTCTGTAAGCGTTGCCTGCTGAGCTCCATATTTTATCAGTGGCAGCAGTTACTCTACTGATTTACCTGGAGTCTGGTCTGGTTTGTTCACCTGAAAGAAGGTCTTATCTCGCGGTTCAGACTTTACTAAAAAGTTTGCACAACAGAACTGCTTCAGCAGGCAAATAATGAACTCATTAACCTGCTGAACGTCCGCTTTTGGCACAAAGCGGACGAACGTCTGGCAGATGTCCGCTATGAGCGAAAAGCAGACGTTTGACTCACCCCCACAGCGCTTAATATGACATCCCGGTCACGAGATCACGCAGCGCCTGCTGCAGATGCTCCCTGATGAAAACCCAAAGTCCATTGAACTCCCGCTAAATAAAAACGCCCGTTATTTGTAAATTATTTTGATGATTTACAGTTAATGCCGATAACCACTATGAGCCGGATCGGTAAGGTCTTAAGCAGAGAATTTTAATGTTTTAAAATAATAGGGTTATAAAAAATGAATCATCTGAAACTCAACAATTATTTCATGAATTTTAAGGTGGGAACCAAACTCGGTATGGGTTTTTTGGTGGTAATTGGTGCCCTTATCATTACGGCACTGGTTGCATCTGGCTGTCTTGACACCATTCAGGATAACTCGGCAAGACGAAGTCTGACTATCGAGATGAACAGCACATTCGGTACGGCCCGCCTCAATCGCACTCTGTATCAGTACACTAATGAGCAGCAGTATGCTGATAAAAATGCCGAGGCGCTTAAAAAGCTGAGAAACCAGTACAATAAGCTGGCGCAATTTAACTGGGATTCAGGGGGAAAAACGTTTCTTGATGGTATTGAAGAAGCCATGAACGGTTATGGAACGCAAAGAAACATTTTAGTTAATTATATGCAGCGCATGATGGGAATGGCTGCCTCTTTGCAGCAACTTCCGTATCTTAGTCTTGCAAAAAGCATGGATTATCTTGCTGAAGGCGGAACGCTGGCTTCTGATACGTCTTCTTTACTGGAGCGGTTGTCGTCTCAGCTTAAAGAAGTCAATTTGCAGCTTTTGACTTTTATCAAAGTACCGGAAGATAACAGCAGAGCAGCGCTGAACATCGCCCTTGGCGATGCCAGAAAAACGGCGGTTATGCTTGAAGAGGCTAAAAACCCTGCGTTGTCTGAAGTCACCACATCAGCCCTTAACCTTATTGATAAGGTCTCTTCTTCAGTCTCTCCCTTTGAAACGCTCTGGTCTGCGCATCATGCGGCGGCAAAAACGCTGGTAGGCAGAGGTGAGAATTTTGACGCTTCCCTGGCAAGAATGTTTGATTATCAAAAGAAAATATCTTCTGATTTTATTAAAATGGCGCAGATTAAAATTGCCTTTCTATCGTTACTGGCTGTGATAATAAGCATTTTATTTGCCTGGCGTATAACCCTGAGTATTAAGCGGCCGTTGTCGCAAGCACTCTTTATGGCACGCAGGATCTCAGAGGGCGACCTGACTCCGACTACCTTAAGCTATCGCAAAGATGAGCTGGGGTTGTTAATGCAGGCTTTTGATAATATGCGGATTAAGCTTGAAGAAATAATCAACAACGTCCGTAACGGCGTATCGAACGTAAACAGCGCAGCCACAGAAATAGCGATTGGAAATGAAGATTTATCGTCGCGTACAGAACAGCAGGCAGCCGCAGTTGTTCAGACAGCGGCCAGTATTGAGCAACTTACATCAACGGTAAAACTTAACAGCGAGAATGCGATTTGTGCCAGCAAGCTTGCAGGGGAAGCGTCATCGCAGGCCACCCAGGGAGGTCAGGTTGTCAGCGGGGTGGTTAATACTATGGAACAAATCAGGAAAAGCTCCTCACGCATTTCTGAAATAACCCAGGTAATAAATGGCATCGCTTTTCAGACAAACATTCTGGCTCTGAATGCCGCCGTTGAAGCAGCCAGGGCAGGCGAAGATGGAAGAGGTTTTGCTGTCGTCGCGGGGGAAGTAAGAAGTCTGGCACAGCGCAGTGCAACAGCTGCAAAGGAAATAGAAGGGCTTATTCATGAGTCTGTCGGCCAGGTTAATACCGGCGCTGCACAGGTTGAAAATGCAGGTAAAACAATGCAGTGCATTATTGATGCTGTGGCTCAGGTGAATGAGGTTATGAAAGAAATAGCTACCGCTTCAGATGAGCAAAACCGCGGGATTAGTCAGGTCAGTCAGGCGATGACTGAAATGGACAGCACTACTCAACAAAATGCCGCACTGGTAGAGCAGTCAGCCGCAGCTGCCGGATCTCTTCAGGAAGAGGCCGGCCGTCTGGAGCAGGCAGTGGCTTTCTTCAAAACAGAATCTGTTCTGGTGTCGTCTGTGCCAACGGCTACCATAAGAAAACAGCAAAAACCGGTTACAGCTACCTCGCATTCTTCAGCGGAAAACTGGCAGTCATTTTGACGTTACTGGGGCTTAAATATGCTTAAGATGAAATCATAGCAGGCTGCGGCAGCGGCCTCACTTGTCAGTTAAATGCGATGCAGGAATGATTCGTTAGTTCAACAGTCAGGCATCTGCTTCAACTTCATTCCTCACGTTGATGCTTGTAACGGGGATATTGGCAATGTTCACTGTTAGTCACAAGCGGTCAAAGCAGAAAAGCCGGGGGAGGGGGCGAGATGCGAGAAGCTGAAATTGAACCATCGATTAAGGCAAACGATCGCGTGGCGTTGAGAGCAGTATAATAATACGAAAAGCAGTTGCAGACGCCGCCTGATGACCTGCTCCGTTAGCAAAAACAGGTTTAAATTAACGACTTCCACTCCTGGCACAGAGCGGACATTGAAATCCATGCCGCAGGGTCCACTTTGAGCAAATAGAACGCGTTACGTTTCACCTGTTTTAAACATAACATCCCTAGGTCATTGTGCTTATGACCCGGCGGCCTGCCTCATCCGGACAGTATATTGCCGGTAAAACCTGCATGTATCAGAGGCCAGTCAGATGGGCTGATTTTGCTTTCTGTGTGGCCCCGGACGGCCAAATAGAAAGCCCTGCAGCAGTCCGCAACCGGATGCTCTGAGCCATTCCGCCTGCTCTTCTTTCTCAACGCCTTCAGCCACCACTTCCAGCCCAAGTTCAAGACACAGCGTCAGGACGGCACCGACAATTGCTGTGGCGCTAGCATCTGAATGCAGATAGCTGATAAAGGACCGGTCAATTTTGATTTTACTGAACAGACGGGTCCGCAGGTAGCTCAGAGATGAAAAGCCGGTGCCAAAGTCGTCAAGGACGATATGAACTCCCATATCCTTCAACTCATGAATGACGCGATAGCTGTCTTCTGGATTTTCAAAGAGGGCTGACTCCGTAATTTCCAGCTCAAGCCGTTGTGGCTCAAGACCGCTGTGCTGCAGAGCATGCCGGACGATTTCGGCAAGCCGGGGCTCACGAAACTGGTAGGGAGAGAGGTTTACTGCTATATGTTCGTTATCAGGCCAGCCGGCAACTTCTGCACACGCCCGCCTAAGGGCAAAAGCACCAATCTTATGGATAAGCCCGGTCTGCTCTGCCAAGGGAATAAATACGGACGGCGGTACGCTCCCCCTGACGGGATGGTGCCAGCGCATTAATGCTTCATATGATACCGCTAAACCCGAGCGGCTGTTAACAACTGGCTGGTAAAAAAGCTGTAATTCACCGTTCGCCATCGCATTGCGCAGGTCATTTTCCAGGCTGAAGCGCTCTGCCGCTGCACTGGCAAGTCTGGAGGAGAAAATCGCGTAGCCGTTGCGCCCGGCAGCTTTCGCCTCATACAGCGCAACGTCGGCGGCTGCAAGCATGTCTTCTGCCTGCCGCGCATCGCCACTGTAAAGACAGATACCGATACTGCATCCGGACATGACTTTCCGGCCCTCAATTGTAAATGGCTCCGATAGCACGTCCGTAAACCGGCGGGCTGTTTCGCCCGCAGCTTCCGAAGTGATCATATCGGGTAGAAGAACGACAAACTCATCACCACCCGTTCGTGCCAGCAAATCTTGACTGCGCAGTGTGGCCTGCAGCCGGTCAGAAATTTCCGTAAGGAGAGAGTCACCAGCAGCATGCCCCAACGCATCATTAATAATTTTGAAGCGGTCGATATCAAGTATCATGAGTGCAAAAGGCATACTCTTCTTCAGAAATCCGCTAAGCGCCGGCATGAAGCCCCGGCGGTTCAGCAGACCCGTCAGTGGATCGTGCAGGGCTTCATAAGTTGCCCTGACAATAGCCTGCTGCTCAGCAGTTATATCCAGTAGGGTGAAAAGAATAAATTCGCCAGCCCCGCCGGTTGTCAGCCTTTCCGCCGCTACCCTCAGAGCAATTTCAGGCATCTTCTCTCCGGACGTGAGGGTTTCGACAAGTCCGTCGCCCGGCGAAAGGTGCAGACCGCGCCTGAAGATTGTGTCCAGGCCCGCCAGCCACGTTACGGACTGACGGTTAAGGATGTTACCACTCAGCACAAGAGTTCTCAGCTAGGCTGAGTGGATGGCTGGCTGATTTGTGCGGACAATATTTCCCGATCCAGCCTCGCACAGAATAAGCGCGCAGGGTGTATGGCTGAATATCTCATCCAGCAGCTGGCTGGCATCCGACAGTTCTGCCTCACGCCTGATGATCACCCGCTGCGCGATACTGAGTGCCATTCTTTCTTCATATTGACGTGATACATCACGTACCATTTTAATAAAAGCAGCCTGCTCACCTTCTGCCGGGTGAAGAAACTCAATTTCAACAAATGCCCTGAAAACGCTGCCATCCCTGCGCAGACGCCAGCCCTCTGCAGAATACCGTCCGCAGTCACGGGCAGCGGCAAGATTTTCCTCCGGCACGCCCCTGGTCCGTTCGTTATCATCGTAGAAGACCGAGAAATGCAGTCCTGTAATCTCCGGCCTGACCCATCCCTTCATGTTTCGCCCCCCCCGGTTCCAGCTTAGTACCTCCCCGGATGATGACAGCAGATATATGGCACACAGTGACGTTTCAGAGACCGCCACGCCGAGTCGAGCATGAATGTCAGATTTCATATGTCAGTTCCTGAAAGGATCATAAACTACGCCGGAGACATTCCGGTCCGCAGGGTGGTTAAGGTCGGTCAGTGTACAATCAAACAGAATGGGTATTCTGTAACAGTCTCTCCGGTGAAAACTACATCATGCTTCAGCGCACGATGACCGCGTATGGTGTCTTTCAGAAACGTTATCGGCGTAAGACGGCATGTCTGTAGGAGGATGAGAAATTAAATCGGTCGCAACTTAATTGATGTCTGCTTTTAAACTTTTAATAGACTCAACCGGCAGATAAGGATGATGGCGGAGACCAAACTAAATATTGCAATATCAGCGGGTTTACTTTTGCGATGAGGTGACTGACCGGGCAAGGCGTGAAAGCAACGTCCGTTATTGGCACAAAGCGGACGACCGTCTGGCAGATGTCCGCTATGAGCGAAAAGAGGACATCTGTAGTTGTCATTACACTTTGAGCTCTTGCTTCCATTGTCGTGTATTCATTAATAGGGAGCAGATCACCCGGCCAGGTTCATTGCAGTGTTGTATCTATCCAGTTCAATGATGTCGGAGACTTCAAGCAATATGTCTATTACGGGTTTTGCTGAGAAACCAGGCACGGATGTACTGCCCATATGATGGATACTTTTAGCCATTCCACCGAGTAATGTCTTCACCAGTAAGCTTTCTGCTTCAAACATCTCAGGCCATTTTCCCGGTGCCGCTGGCCGGGTTTCGAGATTTTTTCATCCATCCGGGATGTTTGTCCCGGATGGATGCCCCGGAACTCACCGCAAGATAATGACTTCGCCCCTGCGCTTCAGGCGGCAGACAGCGAACGCCGGCAGCGGCGCGCCCGCTTTCAGCGCAAAAAGAACCGCTATCACGGCGGTACAAAGAGGAATACTGTGACTCTTGCTTTTATCGTGGTCACCCGGAGCCGCCGGCCGGTCTTAATCATATAAAAATCGCCGCGACAGCAAGCGTGAGCGGGTAAAAAATGGGTTCTCATGTCTGGTTATCTCCCCGCCTCTGCCGGCACGGCGGTGCCTGAGGCCTGACGCACCGAATTTTGCCCGTAAAAAAACCCGCCATCTTTAGCGGGCTGAACAATAAGAAAATGTTCACATTTTACGGCAAATGCACCGGCTCCAGCAGGGGGCCGGCACCTCTTAAGCATGGAAAAAAAGACCGTTCTGCAAGCCTGAATACGCAGCAGAAGACAAAAAATGGCTCCTGTCCGGGAGCCAGAAAAAATACAGTGGTCTGGGTCGTTGCATATCCCTGGTGAAGGATAATTTAAGTATCGGCCGGATTGCCGCGGACATTAGCCCGGGAACCACAATTTTTTTCGTACCCGCCTGCATGGTGTATTTACCATAACAGTACTTTCGCTCGCTCACCCGTTTGTGTTGGCACAGAACTCATATGTCCGCTTCTGGCACAAAGCGGACATTGACCTAAGAAGCAAATACAGGCAAGCAAGCAGCGCGCAGCTAGCCCCTGAATGCCGCTTTAGCGGCATGGAGGCGCCAGATGACGTAGAAAGTAACTCCAGTGCTAAACGGCTCCGTACGCCCGGCGTAGCCGGTTACAGACGTATAAATCCTGCCATTCCATACCCTTCCCTGAGCAGCCCAAACAAACTATCAGCAATGAATAAGGTTAGATAACCCCTGTTAACCCCGGTGAGCGGGTTGGACGGCGCAAAGCGGCGTACAGGGCGTGATTTCCGGGGTCTTAGGTTTACTGTTCACTGTGAACAGTAAAACTTAGAGGATTAGTTACACCATCCATTACAGCCACTCCTGTTCCGGCCCTTCGGGCCGGGGCGGGGGCGGCCTGTTAATGGGCACTCGGAGTTTCAGGACGGCACGGGTTTTGGCTGAGAGGGGCTCGGGTTATACGGTTCTGCTCGGATTGGGGTTAATAGTCTTACTATTGGGTGTTGTAACTAATTCGTTCTGCCCGCCGCTTGCCGGCGGGAGCTACCTTAATCTTTTGATTCTGAGCGGCACGGTCGCCTGCGGCCGCTGCAAGCGAAGGCATTTTGCTTTTATCCACAGAGCTGAGGGCGATAACAGATCATTCTGACTGTGTCAGAAGAAAAAAAGGGGGTGTTAGATTGTTTTCCGGATTATGAGATATCTGTTTGCCCATTTTGGCTTTTATTCATTTGCGGATTTTTGTGGATAACAGTCTGCGCTGCTGACACCTGTTTGCTGTACGCAACCATCTGGCCAGATTCAGGCGAAAAATCGGTTGTAGAAAACGTGCTGCGGTCCTACCGGTTATTTAGCGCAACGACAAAAGCCCCATTAAAGGGGCAGCTAAAAAAAGTTTTTTCAGTTACGGATTGTCAGCCGGGGGCTTCCTGAGCGTTAAAGAGTTCCATCTGATAAAGCTGTCTGACGGCCAGCTGCTCAAGACGCTCATCATTACAGAACAGGCTTTCGCCTGCCGGCATCGTTTTTCTGATGTGGTTCATCATCTCAAACAGCTGCACATCCAGCGGCAGCCTTGTAAGCCGGTTAGCGCGTTTACGCATAGCCCCTTTCTCACGACGGAACCTGAGCGCGTCAGCCCTTTTCTTTTCATACCACCGACTGCGCGCGGTATGTGGGGAGATATCTTCATCAGCTGTGAGAATGCCATCCTCGATTAGCCTGCGACGCTCTTCGCTTTTACGTAGCGCCTTTTCCTGATCCTTTGCCAGCTTCTGCATGTCTACGCCCAGCATTTTGAAGGCAACCTCGGTAAGCCAGACATACTTGGGAAAGTATTGCCCCGATTCGCGATCCCACTCTTTTTCGTCTGAAACGGCCAGAACGCCATACCGGACCTGTTCATCGATAAGACGTGACATACGGCTTACGGTTACTGCAGTTTCTGGAATAACGTTACCGTTGCTGTCTTTGGGGCTCACTTCTGTTGCAAGCCTGGAAACACACATGCCAACCGAGTGTTTACCAGCATCACAGAAGCTCACCCAGACCGGCCAGGTGGCATCGAGCAGGCTCGCTTTTTCCGGTTTGAAGCGATTTTTGCGGCCCGCTTTTTGACGGTTGGTGATGTAGTAAGGATGCAGGGACATTCGCATACGCAGTTTTGGCTGCCCCGTTTCCGCGTCTTTCGTGACCAGCCTGTTATAGGCATGGCCCAGCTGGCCGCCCAGCTGCTTATAGTGAGCTGGCCGAAACCATGCGGGTTTTTCGCACTTCGGACGTGTCGAGTGGCTTCCGCGCACTTTACGCGTTGCTTTCCTCTGGACTGGAACCAGAAAGGACGACGTTTCCCCCGCGTCTACCCCCTGCCAGAACCGTATCTGCTCGTCAGTGCTCAACTGACTCCAGTGTTTTTTCGAAGAGGCTGGCTTCATTACAGTGCCCCCCTTCTTTTCTGCAGTCTTTCACTTTTTACCCGGGCGGCCCGAAGGTGATCAGGGCTGACTCTCAGGGCTTCAAAAAAAGCTGGGGTAAAATAAAACCGCGAAGCATTCTGACGTGGGACGGAGAGGTCGCACACGATGAATCCAAACTCGTTTTCAAGCGCCTGAAGGGTGCGCGAGGCTCTGGATATGCTGACTGCGCCACTTGCAGAGGTAGATGTCAGGCCGCATTCGATAGCCAGCTGAGATACCGAACGGTCTACTCCATTCGTCAGCGGGTTGTAATAGAAACACATCCCCTGCAGAAGCGAGTTTATTGCCTGGAGCAGTTCTACCCTGGGCTTTTTTCGACGTTCGCCGAGTGCGCATTGAAGATAAATGCGGATGTTAAAATGGTAGCTGAATACGTAGCCATTAGCTTTTTTCATCAGCTGCCGACAGAAACGCGGCCGGATGACGTCTGATGCCGGGGTAAAATGGGGGACCAGTTGTTGCGAAACCACATTTTGGCCATTCGGCAGGCTTTCGCCCGATGGCTTATTCATTGCGGCTGGGTTGGCGTTATGCATACCGCCCGGCGCTTATATTGCGCAGGCGGAGTAAGCCCAGAACGGATTGTCTTTTTCTGGCCATAAATCTATACTCCCTGCACAGGGCAATAATCCTGTGCAGTTCTATAGTGGAACCCCGTTAATCCTGTGGTCGCCAAACTCAAGGGATTAGCGGGGTTTTTTTCTTTCTGATTTGGTCATGCCGCCTCAGATCCCTGCCACCTTAAGGCGTGGCCGGCCATTAATTCTTAACTGTCCGTAATCTATCACCTGATGAAGCATTCAGCAATAAAGTGAACCCTTCACAGCCTATTTTATACGCCCGGTTTCGTTCTCGATAAGACGTTCAAGAACCTCTGCCTGCGTCAGGCCATCAGCTTCGCAGAGCTTTATCAGCGCCTGTTTAATCTCAGCTCTGATAAAGACTTTTATCTCTTTATGAGTTTCCCGTTTTCTGGCCTGGTAAGCTTTTGCTCGCTCATTGTCAGATGTGGGATTCTGTCGGCTGCGGGTGCGTTTTTTTGCGGGGGCTGATGTTACTGAATCACGGGGGCTCATGCTCGTACCCTGCTGCAAAATAAGACTTTCCGCAGAATACCATAAGCCAAATCAGTAATGCCCTTTCTTTGTGATACCACAGCAGCAGCTGGCGAACTGACTGCTCCGGCGTTACGGACGATAAGCTGCGGCTGTCAGTACGGCAGTCTGTAGTCTGTTCCGGCGTCCCACCGGGATTGCCAGTGCTGAAGATAACGATCGGCGAGTTCCGGCATGCCTTCGATGACCAGCGCGTTTTCGCTGTTGTACCGGGCACCTGCGCGGGTGTAGTTGACGCTGCCGGTTTCGACTGTGCGCCCGTCGGCAACGATAAACTTGTCGTGCAGGGCTGCATACCGGCCATTCAGCCGAACAGGAATGTCACGCGCCGTAAGCACGTTGATGGCAACCTGGCTTTTGCGATTCTGGTTCGCCTTTTCCTCAAGCACCACGCGAACGTTCACGACGCGCGCTTTTGCCCTAGCCAGAGCAGTGGCCACATCAGGGGACGTGAAGCTATAGTCTGCAAGCCGGATGTCGGCCTGGGCGCGGTCGATGACGCCGAGCACCAGCGTTTCAGCGCTGCCTTCCGGGGAAAAACCGACGCTGACGCCGGGCGCGGCGCTGGCGTGCCCCGCAGGCGACAGCTAGACTGCTCAGGAGCAGCGGCAGAAGAATGACTTTCATGAGGGTTCTCCGGGGGGGCGTGAGCGTGCGGGATTTTCAATCCTGGACGCGAGGGACCGGCCAACCGCAGGGCGGCAGGCCGTTTGTTCAGTCTGCCTTGCCGGTAACCAGCACGTTCAGCAGGACCAGGTCAGAATACGCGTAACGCAGCAGCTGCAGGCCGCCAAAAAATACCGCCGTGTTCAGAAAGGGCAGCAGCCACAGGCTTATGTTATGCATGGCCATGCCTGCCAGCGGTGGCATGATAAGCGCGCTTACGCCCGTAGCCACAAACACGGCTGTAAGGTTTCGCCCGCGAGCAAAGCGTCCTTTTTCCCGTGTCACCAGCTGCGGATGCAGCAACAGAGTCACCGGCATCATGCCCGGGCGGATTTTCATATCCCGGATGCGCGCTGTTTCCGCATCGGTCAGAATATGCGTGTCAGAAAAATCCTGAATGAACGCGTCTACTATGCTCTGCACGGCTTCACTGCAGCGAGGCTCTCCCCCCCCTTTACTCCAGCGGCGAAGCAGTGCGCCTTTTGATCTGAACTCAGGCATCCAGGCCATCAGCATCATCAGGGAAACGGCCACAGTGGCCGCAATCAGCAGTAATGTCATAGGGGCTACTCCAGGGTTTTTTGAGGTTTATGGCCAAACTCCGGCTCAGGTTCGCTGCGCTCGTGGCGCATTACGTTGACTTCATCGTTCATCATTGCGGAGCGCTCCTCCCGCTCCGGCGACAGGTCGTAGTCGCGGTAATCAAATGCCTCCTCTTCCTGCAGCTCCTCCAGCGCCGCTGCCAGCGCGGCTTCGCGTTCGCGGTCTTTGTCTTCCGGTGACTCCCTGCCGTCATCCTGCACCGCAGGCTCCGGCTCTTTCTCCTCCTGACCCAGCGCGGCCCTGACGGCTTTCTCCAGCGCCTCGGCTTCGCGACGATCCAGCTCCTCACCGCCCGATGTGGCCGTTGCAGCTTCTGCAGGAGCGCCTTTATCGCCTGAACGTTCACTGTGGTCAGCAGAGAGGACTACCGGACTGTCCGGATTATCCTTCATCAGCTGGAGCGCCTCCGCGACGTCCGCGGCTTCCAGCACCTTTCCGTGCTTTTCTCCGCGCTGCAGAACAATACGTCTGCCGTCCGCGGCCCCTTCATAGTGGGCAGCTGAAAAATTCACCTCCCCGCTTGAGGGCGACACCGGAACGTGCCAGTTTCCGCGCTGCCGGCCGTGCTCGTTAATGACCGGCCAGAGCATCTCCGGCGTTTTCCCGGCCATAAAGCGCGCGTCCGCCGTGAGGTCCTGATCGACCCGGTCCGCCAGACGCGTGCCGGATACCGGCAGGCTTTTGTCCCACGCCTGTATCTCCCGGTCCGCCCGCACATCCTCCGCCCGCATCAGCACATCGTGCACCGTCTGGCGTCGGCCGCTTTTGCTCTCCACCTTTGCCGCCCAGCCGGACAGATTGTCGAAGTAGGTCTGAACGTGCTCCTTTGCCCTTGAGAACTCTACGTAGGTGCTGTCCAGCGCCGCCATGCGGCCTCTGGCGCCCTCTTCGCCAAACAGGCCGATAAGGTACTTAACCGATGCGCCCTGCGAGCTGTAGGTGGTGACGGCGTAGCCGTAGTCCATGTGGCGGTCGGCGTAGCGCGCAGCAGGATCGAATGACAGCTGCCGGTCGCCGGTGTCGATCAGAATCTTTCCCTCCTCCGTAATGCCTGACACCACGGCCATGTCGCTGGCGCGCACGTTGCGGTCGCGGTCCGTTGCCGTCAGCCGGATTTTTTCGCCGGGGCTGATTTCCCGCTGCACCTCCCTGAACACGGCCACCTCCTCTTTGCGCAACTCGGCGGGTCGGATCCAGCGGTCTGCTGTACCGTCCAGCCCGGCCATACGCACCACGCCGCTCTCCGCGTCGGTTTCGCCGACCCGGTAATACTGCTCGCCCCGGCGTACCACGTTGCCCTCCTGCTCTTCCCAGAACGTCTGACGGCCAAGATCGGCGTTGCTGTTGTTCACGCGCACCAGCAGCGGCACCGTGACACCGTCACCCAGCGCGCCCTGCTCCTGAAGTCGCGTGTGCACCGCATTGTTGATGGCTTCCCGGTCGGCGTTCAGCTCCGCCACGATAAGCGTGTTTTCACGCGCCTCCGGCGTCCGGCCGGCGTAGTCGTCGGCAATCATGCCGGTCAGGTCAGGTTTTTCGGCCTCCCCATCTGCGCCTGCAGGCCCTGCCTGTGCCAGGCTGCTACCATCCATTGCGCTGCTCTCCGGGACGTATGCGCCCGGCTGGCGCGGTACGCTCTGCGGGCTGGTTTCCGCCGAGATGCGCACCGCCTCCCGCACGTTACCGGCGATGACAGCCTCTACGGCGGGCTTCAGCGCTGGGATCTGGCGTACGATTTCCTTCATCACCGCTACGTCGGCGGCGCTGCGCTCCAGCGCCAGCGCAAAGGGCGCGCCGGACTCCAGGGACTTCAGCTGGTCCTGGTCACCGCTCAGCACCGCACGCCCGCCGCCTTCGGCGATCACGTCCATCAGAGAGGCCAGCTGGGCGTTGCCGTTCATGGAGGACTCATCGATAACGAACACGGTGTTGCGGAAGTCGCGCGCCTGCCCTGCGGCCTGCCACTGGCTGCTTTCGCTGAGAAAACTCGCGATAGTCTGCGCCGGGATACCCGCGCCGGACAGCTCGCTGACGGCCCGGTGCGTGGGCGCCAGCCCGCGGATGTCCGGGCCATTGTCTGCGGCAGCAAGTGCTGCAGCTACTGTGCGAAACTGCGTGGTTTTCCCCACGCCGGCATACCCCTGGATGGCGGTAAAGCGATCGCGGGTGGTCAGGATGAGGTTGCCCGCCTCGCGCTGGCCCTCCGTCAGTCCCGCGGCGTTCTCCTCATTCAGGCCGCTGGCCAGCAGCGGCTTCACGCTGTTTTTGCCTTCGGCGACGAGCCGCAGGATGGATACCTCGTTCTCAAAATTCTCGCGGGAGATGTACTTCCCGGCCGCGCCCTGCTCCGCGCTGAGTTCAAAAATCTCCCCGCGCTGCACCATGCGCGACAGCTCCTCCTGCGCGCGCTCGGGCGTGATACTGCGGTCAGTGTTAATCACCCCGGCCAGCGCCCGGACGCCCGTGAACGTCACCTCTGTGCCGGTGGCCTTCTCAATGGCCAGCCGCATCGCGCGCTCCGGCTGCGACATCTTCCGGGACTCCAGCTCGCGCAGGGCGTCTGTCAGATCGCTTTCCCCGGCGAGCGATTTGATGCCCTGCGTCACGCTGACCACCGGGCGGTTTTCCTCCAGCCGCCGACCGATAGTGGCCTCGTCCAGCGGCGTGAACGCAATTACGTCCGAGCCGCTGCGGCGCAGCATGTTGACGGTCGCGTCGTTAACCTCCTTGCCTGCCAGCACCGCGAGCACGCTCCCCTCCGTACGGCGCGTGGCACCAAAGGACTCGGCGTAGGCGTAGTCCGCATAGAGCGGTGCGTTGCGATCAAGCTTCAGTCGCTCGCCCTTTGCGTTTTCCATCGTGATGGTGTCCTTAAACAGCCAGCGCCCCTCTTTCACGCCGGTGACGGTCAGCCGCTCGCCGCTGCCGGCGCGGCTGCCGAGATCGGCCGTGGCGCGCAGCTGCTCGCCCTCGCGCAGCTCCAGCTTTTTCTCCCGGTAAAGCCGGTAGTGGCTGTCGATGCTGCTGATGCTCACGCCCTGCGTCTGCCCTTTTTCGTCTTTCAGGGTCAGCAGGTTGTGGCGCTCGCTGACGCCGGCGATGGTGAATACCGTTTTCTGTCCCTGCCCCTCGTGATGCTCCAGCACCATGCCTTCGCGGTACACGCTGCGGTCGTTGCGGCTTGTAACATCCAGCCACACCGGCACCCGGACGGTGGCCTCGCCCAGCACCCGCCCGAGCTGCCCCTCGTCGGTCAGAATTTCCCGGGTGCGGGCCGTGAGCTGGTCGCGCGTACGCGCGTTTCCCGCCTGCAGTGACACTGGCCGCCCCTGCGCCTTTTCCTGCGCGTAGTAGCGCGCCGCCACGCTGAGCCGGTCTTCAACCGTGTCCTTCTGCACCATCGTCACGCGTACGTTTTCACTCTTCGGTGAGGCGGTAAACTGTTTCACTCCTGCGGCGCTCAGCACTTCCGACGCAAAGCCTGCCGTGCGCCATGTGTGGGTATCGGTCACAAGCGTAGTGCCGTCGTGCTGCGCCGCCGTCTTCAGCACATCGTGTAGCCCGGAGGTGTTAAAGCGCTCGGACTCGGCGACCAGCACCAGCGGGCGCGCCGGCAATTCGGCCTCCTTCATTTCTTCGGCCGTCATAAGCTGTACGCCGGGCTTATCTCCAAAGGTCGCCAGCTGGCGTTTACGCGCGGCGCCGTCGGCGGCAACCACTATCAGCGGACGCTTGCTCTCGCTGGCCATCGCCATGATGCTGCGGTTCAGGTCGCTGATAAACTGCGTGCCGCCGCGCACGTCAATCAGCGACACCGCCCGATCGGCGTCAGCCACCTGCGCCAGCACGCCCCGTTCACCCGCCGGCGCCGTGAGCCCACCCTGCTTTTCCGCAAGCCCGGCGGCCAGCTGCGACAGGCGCGCCTCGTCCCGGACGTGGGTGGCAGTGGTGAACAGCGTCTGGTTTTTATCCACGGCGATAAGCTGGCCGTGACCGATGGCGCTATCAATGGCCTTACGCGCCTGCCCGTAAACGCCCTCCCTGACGGGTACATGATTGAGCACGCTGGTCATCACGTCGTCATAGGTCACGCGCACGCTTTTCGACGAAAGCCTCTCGATGGCCTCCCGTACCGCGCCGTCGAGCACCGGCGGCGTGGCGGCTTTTTTTTCCTGACCGGCGCTTTCCGCTTCACGCTGCTGACGCCGCTCCGCCAGCTCTTCCCTGAACGTCTGCGCATCAAACCCGGTATCCTTCAGCACCGACTGCCAGTGCTCACGCAGGGTTTCGGGGTCTTCAAAGTGCTTGGCCTGTCGGGAATCCAGCGCGGCCATGCTCTTCTGCTTCGCCGTCGCGTTTTCGCCGACCCGATCGAGTATGTCCTGGCGACGCGAGGAAAAGGGCTTCACCGGCACGCCGGTGATGTCCCATTCACCGCGCGGGCCGGTGTCCTCGGTCTGGTAGCCAGCGGGCTCAATAATGGATCGATAATGGCCTCGATAGAGCGCCCCGATGCTGACCTGCTCGTTCCAGACCACGTCGGTAAAGCCCTGTTTGCCATTAATGTCGGTGGAGAGCGTTTTCCAGCCGTTTTGCGAGAGCGTGGCATTGGCCACAACGGCATGCGTGTGCATCTGGGGTTCAAGGTTGCGGCTGGTATCGTGCATGAAGGTCGCAATCACCAGGTTGCCGGTTTTCTCCATCTCTGTAATGCCGTCGGTCATGGTGCGCGTAGTGGCGAGCTTCTCCACCTCGTCCAGCGTCCGGCGTACTGCCTCCTTGTGCGCATCCACCAGGAAGGTGTCACCAGTCACGAGGGCGAGCACCGAGGCGCTCTTGGGCGCGGAGAAAGTCAGGTCATATCCGGGACGGTGTTTGTTAACGCCGCCCTCCATGCGGCGCATGTCGGTGCCGTCCGGCAGCTGGCCCTCCAGCACCGCCACGAAGGTATCGCGGTTAACCGGGCCCTCAAGACCCAGATTTTCCGCGCCGGTGCCGTACCACTCCGTGGACTGCTCCCCGAGAAAATAATAGTTGTCTTCGTTTGTGTAATAGGCGCCGGCCTTGCCGGCGTTCTTAACGGATGAAACTGACAGCATGATTCACCTCAGTTGCGGTCCAGACCAAAATCCGCGCTGTTATGTTTAGCCACGTCCATAACCTGCAGCCGCTGCTCTGCCTCTTGCTGTGCGGCCGCCGCAGGCGCTGTGGTTTCCGGGGAAGGTGATGGTGACGATTCCGTAACAGGAGGTGGCAGCGCCACAACGCGCCCGCCTGCTTCGGCAGCCGCTGCCTGTGCCGCTGATGACGATGCCGTACCGTTTTCAGCGGGTGCCGCAGCGCTCTGCGCACCTTCAGCAGATACAGTGTTTCCGGCGTCCTGTTCATCTGTATGGGTTGCCGATTCAGTCATGTCACCAAACAGCCGCCCGACAATCTGGCCGGCCTGGTTGTCGGCGGTTTCACCCGCCAGCGTCGCCTCAATCTCCGGGTCGAACACGTCTTCGACGTCCCGGGGGATACGACCTTCCGCGATTTCACGGTAAGGTTTCCAGGCCAGCTTCATGCGCACCACGGGCCATTCGCCCGGCAGAGTGATGTAGCATTCCAGGTCGTTGAGACTCTGCACGTCGGAATAGCTGACCAGAAATTCGTTGACCTCGTCTTTGGTGAACTGCACGCCATCGCGGATGATGTCGATGCCGTAGCTGTACTGATCCTTGAACTTCTTATGCCGCTGCTCGCCAATTTCCTTCTGTACCCAGTCCGCAATTGAGCCACTGGGCGCACGGTAAAAAACGCGGGTGTTCAGCAGATCCCAGATGGATTTGGCCATGTTGGGACCATATGTCTCTTCCAGCTGCGGGAAGTTCTGCAGACCAATGACGCTACAGCCGCCGAACTTACGGCCCTCGGCGCAGAATTCCGGCAGGATGGGCAGCTTGTGCAGGGACGGTGTCTCATCCAGGAAAATCCAGATGCGACGGTTGCGATCGGCCTTCAGACCGAGGATGCCGGACATGGTCATATAGAGCCATGCACTCAGAAGCGGCTTAAGCGCGTTGTGATTCTGCCCATCGCTGGAGACGAATATCCACGGGTTATCTCCGCTTGCGTCTTCTGTATGAAGCCAGTCTCGAATATTGAACGGACGGCGGCCCTGGTCATCCAGTCCCTGGAGATAGCGCAGCGAGCGCACGTAGGTGGTGAGAATGGTCCGGATAGTCATCGCGGTTTTCTCGATACTGCCGTCCACCAGATTTGCCGCGTCGGTACCCTCCAGAAACTGGCGTAAGTCGGCCAGGCTGATGGACATCAGCTTTTTCAGCAGCTCCCCGATACTGCGTTTTTTTTCACGGGCCATGCGCCGGGCGGTGGCCACAAACAGCGAGCGAGCCGACAACACCCAGAAAGGATCGCTGCTACCACTGCTGTCGGGTAGCAACGAAGTCGCGAAGTTTTCAAAGTCACCTATGGTCCGGCACTCCTCCCACAGGTCCCATGGGGCGCAACGTTCATCGAAAGGATTGAGGATGAGGTCTTTATCCTGACGGAAAAACGTCGGGATGAAGTTGTTACCTTTGTCATAGACAATGACGCGGTCGCCGCGCTCGCGTAGCTGGCGCAGCAGGTCGTTCAGCGCGGTACTTTTGCCAGACCCAACGGTGCCGTGGAAGCCAAAGTTCTGCATCTCAGAGTCTTTGACGATGTGCAAACCACAGATGCTGAGTGGCGACATCATGCCCGCCTGTTTGAGCAGGCGGTTTACATCTTTCGGACTCGCCGCCAGAATGCGACCGCCGGTAAGCTCGCTCTCGCGCTGTTTTGCACCTTTGTTGCCAAGGAACCAGGTAATGGCGAGGATGGATGCAACAAAGCAGAACGTTGCAATCCCCCAGCCATAAAACGCGGCGTCTTTAACGCTCTCCCCCATCTGCACAAAGTACGGATCATTCATCACCTGCTGAGCAGTGTGTTTGAACGCTACCACTTCACCGTCCGGTCGCTGGAAATGAAAGGTCCAGCCACTTTTAGAATTGCCGCCGGAGAATTTTGACAGTGGCATCACGAACCACTTAACCATCCAGTAGGCACTGCCGTGAATAAACTCCTGCAAAGTAAGGCGCAGCAGCATCCAGACAAAAAATACCAGCGCTGATAACAGCACGACCCAGTAGGAGGCGATATTCATGATCTGCACAAACATGCCGATCATGTATTTCATCACCTGGCCGCCCTGGGTAAAGTCGCGGGCGTTGAGGCTCATTGAAAGTCCTTTATGTGGAAACAGAGACAGGTGCGCAGGGCTGCGGGCAGGCGAAAGCCAGGCAGAAAGCTGCGCGGGGTTTACTTACGGTGCGAAAGTGCCCGGATGGGCTGACGTGATGTTCCGCCTCCTCCGCCAGACGCAGGGCGCGTCAGGCTGTGCGGCGGGCGGTCTCAGCTGACTGAAACCTGAAACAATGGCTGATTAATCTGGTCTTCAACAAACCGCTGATCGGCGTCACTCAGCGCGCTAAAACGCGTGGAAAACCTTCGGATGTAGTTCATCAGGTTGGTCGTGTTGGTGAAAAACACCGGACACACCGTGCGAACTTCCTGCAGAACGGGCTGAATGATCGAAGTAAACGCATCGAGCTTTCCGATCTCTTTCAGGTCATTTTCAATAAGCTCCTCATGCTCCGTCAGTGGGCAGACGGTTACGCCCGGGAAGGGATACAGGACGCGCAGCGTGTCCGAATATTCCCGTACTTTGCAGTCAAACGCGTCTTCCAGTGCCGGTAACCGGTTATTGCTACGCACAGGCGAAAGCAGGCGTTCAGGCTCTACGGTAGCGGCGGTATAGTATTCGGTCTGCTGTCGGATAATCCCGGCCGGATCAGCACGACGCCAGATAGCCGGTTCGCGTGCGGACGGCCTGTCGCCAGCGTTCACGGTCAGGCGGGGCTGACAGGATGCCGGTATCCAGTTTCTGGCCTCAGCCGGGGTTTTATCCCGGAAGGGGGTGTTGAAAACGCCGCTCCACAAGTGAATAACGTCCGTTACTGCATCGTCATCGCCGACGATGTGCATATGCACGCGGTGCACGGACACCTCACCCTGAACGGCCCAGCGGGTTATCACGGTTATGTCCGTCACGTCAGTGTCCGTATTCAGCAGAATACCGTGAATAGCTTTGCGTCCTTTTTTACGGCAGACGTAATGCAGACGTTTATTAGGTGACGGGAATCGGACGGTAATATCTCTTTCAGCATGAAGGTGCAGACCTAACTCAGGGATTTCGACATCAATTAAGTTAACAGAGATATTGGAGTAATTTAAAAAGAAAGAAGGTGTTAAGTGTATTAGCATTTTTTCCTCTAAATATTCTAGTTAAGATAGAGATGCAAAAGCTCTCGCCTGAATTTAATCAGGCGAGAACACTTTATTAGATAAGTTGTTTTACGCTTTATTTCTTACAGCTTTCACAGCTCCAATAATGGAAGAAACCTGATAGCGTGATATATCCATATTGAAGACAATGAAGATCAGGAACGTAGCAACAAAGTTACCGATTACAAGAGGTAGTATGCTCCACTCAGTAAGGACTCCTGCAAGCCCGCATGTAACCAAGGCTACGAACCAAACCACCCCATACGCTCTGACTTTTCCTGATATTAATTTTGTTAGCTCTAAACTTTTTAACTTGTCAGATCTAATCATGTTGAATAGGCTTGCATATGATGCAGTGAATGAAAAAATCACAAGCCAGTGGAAGATACCGAAAGCTACAAAAAACAGCCATAATCCAACATTCTTTGGTTGAGGTAGCGAAAAATAACTTAATACGCCGAGAACACAGTATGCAATGAAGTGATATTTAACCTTACTGAACATCCCAAAAAAACTAGGCACCTCTCTATCAGACGAACCTATTGAGTCTATTATTTCTTTGGCGTCCTTTTCAATTTGTGCATATGTCATCATATTAACTACTCCTTACCATCCCCTTTGTAATCTTTATGGGTGTGATTCTTAAAAGGGTTCACTAATAAGTCGTCTTGTTGCTTATCAGCAGCCCGCTTATCATCCGCAAAGTTATTCGCGCTCGACGTATACTCTCCCATACGTGACGCTATACCGCTATCTGTTTCACCTTTAGCTTTTTCAATAGTAGCATTTGCGTCGTTGGCTTTATTGTTAACTACAGCCTGCTGTTCCTCAACATCATTGATAACGCCAGTGCGTATGTTATTTCTGGCTACACCTGCATCAATGTTCTGATTTGCACTATCGTATGCTCCTCCGAACTGAGCGCCTGCTGTATTCGCCGGTGCGCCCATACCTTCACCCGTGCTTCCTGAGTTGCGCGCATAGTCTCCGTCAATGCGGCCCTGCAACTTCTCTGCAAAGAACTCCTGCACCAGACCGTCGCGCTGCTTCTGAACGCCTTCATCGGACGTGTTAGTAAGGATAGTTTCGGCATTCCCCGGAGAACGCTTCTGAGCCCACTCCACAAACTGCTGCGTGTAGTTGTCACGTGCGCCTGCGCTGAGCGTTTCAGTCTCAGAGGCCATTTTCTGCAATTCATGCGTATGCGACTGACTGGCCGTGTACTGCGCATATTTACTGTCAGAGGTGGTGATGCCAGAAGAGATCTGGTTCATCAGGCCGGTCGCATTGTTATCAACGTGCTGTCCATTGTAGGTCGTGCTGTAATTACGCAGCACATCCATACCCTGGCTGAAGTCCTGCGACTCGCGAGCGGAGATAGTTTGCGAATTATCATTTCCACTTTGTCCTCCCTCAGAAGTCTGAGATGTTGAACCAGTTCTCCCTGTCAATTCTGTACCACCATGAACATCCCCTTTGACCGAAGCACCTGTAACCCACTCTCCTGCTTTGCCCCAGAGTGATTTACTTGAATCAATACCCGCCTGTGTTCGGGCTCCAGTATTCACTGATGCGCTGCGGGATTTATCTTCAAGCTCAGAGTACGCCTCATTCAGGCTGATGTGGTTGCGGGTCGCATAATCCTGCGCCACGTTCTGCATTTTGTTTACGCGCTCCGCATCAGTGATGCTCATGCCGGTTGAAGCCGACAGCGTTTTCGAGTCGCTGTTGCCAAACTGCTCATGGAACTGCTTAAGCTGCGAGCCCGTTTCCTGCACCGAGTGGTTGTAGCCCTGCGCCGCCATCTCGGTCTGCGCCATACTGTCGCGAACTGAGCGCTGCGCCGCGCTCGCCAGATTGCGGTCAAGATGTAGATCAACCGGCAGGCGGCTGGTTGCGCCGGACGCGTCATACACCGTCTGCCCGTCCTGCGTCATGGTTCGCATGGCACCATTGCCGAGCTGCATGGTAGTCATCCCCTCGCGGTAAGCACGGTTCAGGTCCGTTTTGTGCCCGTTGATATTATCCATCTGCACGTTACCCACGCTCATATTCCCCGATGCCACCGCACCGGAGTCTGCCGCCGACGCGCTGCTGAGCGCGCTGCCCAGGCTGGAGCTGAGGCTTGCAAAACTCTGGCCCAGCCCGGTGAACAGGCGGAACGCAAGGAACGGAATAGACAGCATCAGCCAGCCGGCGATGCCCGCCGTGGTGGTGCTGGTTTCCATCAGGCGGTTCATGTTGGAGAGCGTCGGGCCCGTGGCGTGAAAGCTGCTCTGTGTGCTGTAGTTCACCGCAAAGTTAAAGATGGCGAACATCACCGGCCACAGCATCAGGCTGCCCATAAAATTCAGGTAGCTTTTGATGACGGACCAGGCAATTTCCCGCACGTAAAGCGCCAGCACCATCACCGGGAAAATGCAGATGCAGAACAGCAGCAGCACCGTGTGTAGCTGTGGCAGCACCTCGGTCGCGATGGTGTAACTTACCGCGTGCGAAAGACGCAGCTTCATCAGCGACTGCTCGGATGCTATGTCCACCATCGAGGCGGTGTCGTTCATGCCCTTCACGTAGCTGTTCAGCCCGCGACGCAGGCCCGCAACGGCAATGTTCTGCATCATGATCGCCTGCGCTGACTTACTGCTGCCGAGAAAGTATTCATAGGACCCCGCCAGCTGTTCGGCGTATACCGTCTGTGGTGCGTTGTTGCCCGGCAGCATGCGGGCCGCATGGGCCATGAACGTGCTGCCGGTGTTATTACTCTCCGCCGTCAGCAGAGTTTTCAGGCGTGGTGCCGCGTCCCGGCAGACCATAAACGTAGTGCCGTTAGCATCGCGCCAGTAGATGGCGCGCAGCGGGCTCGGGTTGCCGAAGATCTGCGCCTGCACGTCCTCGGACTCCATCACGTCCTGCATGCTGTACTTGTGGTTCAGCATGATGTCCGGGACCACGCAATTTTTCGCATACTCCCCCATGTTATAAGCCAGCACCGGGTTGCGGCTGTCGATGGTGAAGCTGTCCTGCATCAGCTTACTCGCGAAGAGCATGCCGGTTTTTGTGTAGGACCGCTCGTCCGGGAAGTGAAAGATGTCTTCATAGGTTGTCGTGAGCGTGTAGCCCACACCGGTAGCCAGATAGAGCGGCAGAGCAAGTCCCGCCGGCACGTTATCGACGCGCCCGATAGTGTCCGGGGCGGTCAGGTCGTTGACGACCACCGTGACCTTTGGTGTCAGCAGCAGCGCGGTGACCAGCACGAACGTCATTCCCCAGCCAAACATCGCGCCCAGACTGTGCGTGCGCAGGTAGGTCATCACACAGAAGGCAATGCCCAGCATCTCCGCCACCCAGATCGTGCTTTTCCAGCCGCCGTTTTCCATCACCGTGGCGACCGCGTTGAGGCCCATCGTGATCATGCCGCCGGAGCTGACCACCCATATATCAAGCGCCATGCTTACCCCCCGAACTGATAGTTCGACAGCACGCTGTCGGAAACGGATGACGAGAGCTGCTGGCGCGTTTCTGACAGGCTGCGGTCATACTCGGCCAGCCCGTTCTGCTGAACCTGGATGCGCGCGACGCGCTGGCTCAGCTCATTGCGCACCTGACGCAGGTTCTCGCGAAAGTGCTTGTTCTCTTCTTCGGTATCGAGCGTGCCTGCTGCCCCGCTCGCGGCTACGTCGATCAGGCCGTTGATGTAGGACATCACCATATCGGCTGCGATGTACTCCGCCAGGCTGCTGACCACGCTCTGATCCATGCCCACCGACGCGGAGTCGATGGTGTAACGCAGGATGCGCACGCGGGTGCTGCTGATAAGCGCCTTTTCGTTATCGTTAAGCGCTGTGTCGGTGCGGCTTTTGTCGAAGATGTCGTTGAGCATGTCCCGTACCCGGCCGGTCATGCCCTCATCTTCTGAGAGCGTGAGTTCCGCGATTGTGGGCGACAGGCAGGTTGTGTTGTCGTTACAGCGGTAGATTTTCTCGGTGCCGCCGTTCAGGAGCGTATTGAACATCGACTCGCTGCCCCCGCGCGGCTGCAGGAACGTCGGGTTGCCGTTCGCGTCATAAATCACCGTGCCGACCATCGACATAATGAACTCCTTCAGCGCGCGATCGTTGCTGAAAAACTGGTTGAGCTTCGTGAACGTGTCCCAGGTCAGGTTGCGGTTGCGCGGGATGCGCTTTTTCTCTTCGTCGGTCGCCTTATCGAACACGCTGTTAGTTTCTCCGCCGACGCCGCAGCCCTGGCGGGAGGCAGCCCAGTCTGAGAACACATCGTGCTTGGTGCCAAGGTCCTGGCAAATCTGGGAACTCGCTGCCTGTGTCTTTGGCCACAGTCCGCCGACGATGGACTGCGCGGCCTGACAGGTGGAAATATTCATGTTGTTGGTGTCCGCCGCGAGCTTCTGCAGGTAGTCCTTAACCGCCTTACACTGCGGGCAGATGGTTTCCAGCCCGAGGTCAAAGGCGTAGCCGGCGGCGTTGCTCAGGATCTGCTTACCCATGATTTTGATGCTGTCGCTGTTAATGAAGCTGAACGAGCCGAGATAAGCGTCGATGCCGCCGCAGCCCGACTTGATGTCCGGGAGCGTGACCGATATCAGCTGGAT
Source organism: Timema californicum (assembly GCA_902141385.1). Lineage (NCBI taxonomy): Eukaryota > Metazoa > Arthropoda > Insecta > Phasmatodea > Timematidae > Timema > Timema californicum. Next base: position 43,720 of record CABFOW010002884.1, on the reverse strand, counting down.
GTTGCGCACCGGCGTGCGGATAAACAGGTTGCCGCCGGTGAGGTAGCCCGCTGACTGGCCCTGCCAGGCGGCCGCCTGCGTGTAGTTTCCACCGCCACCGCCCATGTCGTTAAAGAATTTGTTGATGTCGTTCTGCACGTCCGCGCTCGCCGCAGCGGAGAACAGCAGGCCAGTGGCCACGCCTGCACTTAACACAAATTTAGTCATCACAGCACCCCCAGACGCACGGCCAGCGCGAACGATTCATCCAGGCGCTGCCTCAGCGCCTCCTCACTCATTTCCCCCTGCGACAGCGGGATGGTTACCAGCGACTGCGTGTTGATAATGAAGTCGGTGGGCGTCGCCTGCGGCAGCTCCGCGAAGAAGTCTTTCAGGATGCCGTCATTCACCGGCATGACCTTCGGAAACACCGCATCGCCCTTGCCGTCAAAGCTGTAAACGAACACGCCGATGCCGGCCTGCTCGGACACTGACTTAAGAGTCGGATTGAAGCGGTGGCAGTACGGGCAGTCGGAGCGAACAAAGTGCACGATCTGCCAGTGGCCCACGTCCACGCGGCGGCCGTCGCTCAGGCGATACCAGACCGGCTTTGCAGGCGTAGGTTGCGCGTCGGCAGCAGGCGCGCTTTTCGCTGACCGGTTTTCCGGCTGCGCGGGCGCGTCTGCACCTTCTTTCGCCTGCTCCAGGCGGGCAATGTCATCAATCGTGCTGGCCGTGGCCAGCACCGGCGTAAGCATCAGCAATACGGCAAAGAGTTTTGACATCATGGATTAATCCTCGGGCTGGAAGTCGGTAACGATGTTGAGCATGCGACGCGCCAGGTCGTCCTGTGTGATAAAGCCGTAGGCCAGCGGCTGGTATTTCTTCGTGCGAGGTTCAACCAGGTAAATGGCAGGGAAGTGTTCGATTTTCATCTTCTCTGCCTGCCCGGCGTTCTGCCTGGTGTCTGGCAGGTCCGGGCTGGCGCGCCCGTCAACGGTCACGGGGATGACGGTCAGGCCGTACTGCTCGCTGAACTCCTTCACCACCCCGCCGAGCCGGTTATCCAGCGGCTCGTTACCGCGATAGAAGAAAAACACGCCGTAGCGCTGGTTCACGTAGCGGATGGCCGCCTGCTGCTTCTGACGCTGTTCGGTGTACTGGATGTTGGCTGTACCGTTGTAGAACGGATGCTTCAGGCTGTAGTCCAGCTCAGGGTTATCCAGCAACACCTTCTCCCAGCGCGAGGCGAACATGCTCGCCTGATTGACCATCCAGTCCTGCACGATTTTGTAGCGCCGGATGTTTTCTGTTGAGGGGTGCAGCATCGCTTCGTTCATCAGGTTGTCGCGGAACGCCTGCAGGCGCTTCATCTTCTGCGTGGGCGTCTCCTGTGGCGCGGCAGGTGGTGGTGACGGCTGCTCTTCCTCTTCTTTTTTTACCGGCTCGTTGTACCAGTACCAGCCGACCGCCGGATCGTAGTTGTAGCCGTCGGGCTTTGTTTCCTCTGCCGCGTGCAACGGCGATACCGCAAGCAGCAGCGTGAGGCTGATGAGTTTTCTCACGTCAGTCTCCTGATTTAAGGCTGTTCTGGATGTCGGATGTGATGCGCTGGTTCAGCGCGTCCTGATCGGGCAGCTTAATGTTGCTGTTCAGGTCGTCGTAAAAGTCGCTGAAGTCGATATGATCGAACTTAATGCCCTGCAGCTCAGCCACCCTTATTCCCCGGCAGTCCGGGTTGCTGCCCGAACCAAAGCTGATGCCCAGCTGGTCCCGGCGTCCCTGCTCCTGCACGATGCGGGCGAGCTTGCTGTCGAAGACGCAGTAGCCCTCTTTCTGCTGCAGGCAGACGCCGAGCACTTTTTTCGAACAGTAAGAGCCGACCTTCACCACAAGCTTCTTCTCCTTGCCGGTGCCGATTTCCTTTTCCTCGGTGTTGCACTGCGCAAGTCCGGCATCCTGACCCCAGCCGCCGCTTTTACAACAATTGCTGAAGCCAGCCGCACTCTTGCGGCACGCCATCGCCTTGCCGGTAAACGCCGTGACCGAATCCGGGTCCATGCCCGCGAAGTCTTTTCCCGCAGCGGCGAGTGCCGCCAGCTGTGATACCGCATCCTCAAAGTTCTGATTCTGTCCTGCCTGCATCGCCGAGCAGCTGCCGTCGGAGCAGTAAAACTCCGAGCCGCAGATATAGCCGGTGCTCTTAACGGTGTGCGCACACTGGTAGGTCAGCTTGCTGTAAACGCAGAGGTTGCCGATTTTCTGAGTGCAGGTACGGGTGCCTTCACTGCAGTTTGGATTGTCGATATAGGCCTTGCAGGTATTGGTGTCGTCTTCGAAAACATTCCACTGTGTGGTGTAACCCCAGCAGTCGCTGTAAAGGCTGTAGGCCTTGCCGCCCACCGTGACAGAACGTGTGCCGCCCGGATCGCTGCAGACCTCACTCATCTTCACCGCGTCGCCCATATCTGCCGGGCAGCTGTCCGTCCACTGGATCCCGGCACTGACCGTATCCCGGACCGCCTCCATCGGAAGGGTGATGCGGACAATCATTTGTCCGCTGGCTAACTGCTTCATGAAATTATCAGCGGCCTGATCGTTGTGGCCATCGCTGTTATTGCGTACCAGAAGGCTGATGATCTGCCCCTGCTTTACTTCCTGCGTGGCGACGCTGAATGCGCCGGAGGAGTTTATTTTGGTCCTGAAATTTTGCCCGAGCACCTGAATGGAGTAATCCAGGCGACCACTCCACCGTGATAACCGGGGGCGGACGGATAGAGAAACTCCCACGTCCCGCTGCTGATAGTGCCATCCTGCGGCACGGTGATGTCGTACTGAATCCAGTAGTTATCGATGCGCCTTCCGCTGACATCACCCGCATTCAGTACCAGCTGAGTATTAAAGGTTTCACGTGACCCGGTCGTCACAATTGTGGCCTTACGCGTACATGACTGTGAGAGTGGGGATGCCATCTCACAACTGTGCGTCGTGTAGGTGGTTTTGTTCAGCTCCTGCGCCACGCACTGACTGCCGTTCACCCCGGTAATCGCATTCGCATTTTCCCGGATCTCATCGCTGTGTTTCATCATGTCCGAGTCGTAGCTGAGCTTGTCCGCCGGGTTGTTCACATAGGATTCCCGGGCCGTCTGCCCGAGTTCCGACTGGCTCAGCTCTGTCTGCCCCTTTACGTCGATGTTTGTTGACGTCTGCGTCGGGTCGCCGTAGTAGTCGCGCTGCGGCGCGTCAGAGGTGTAGTTGTCAAAATAACTGTTCGGGTCGGCGCTGGTTGTGCCGTTAGCCGACTTCGCGGCGTTAATGCCTTCCTGGTTTGAGGCATCCATTGACGCCGCCAGTGCACCCGCTGAAGCGCAGGTCAGCAGCAGGCCCAGCAGCTTGATGCGGGTTGCTTTTTTCATCGGGAGTTCCGGTCAGAGTAAGAGAAGGGCCCGCCGCAGCGGGCAGTGGTCAGGGCCTGTTGCGGCAGTCGCCGCGCTGGCTAATCATGTCCAGCGCCTGGTTCAGCGCCACGTTGCCATACACGATGTCGAAGTGGTCACCACACTTCTTAACCAGCGCCGGCACCTGCTTCACGCTGTAGCGGTCAAAGCGCACCGGGTCTATCTGCACGCCACGCACCTTATAGGTGGTGACCATGTACATCATGTACTTCGCGGTCTGCTCCATGCTGTCGCCAACCAGCCCGCGGAAGTACACCGGAATGTTCCGCGCTTCCGCCGCTTTCATCAGAATGGCCAGCTCTTTTTCCGGCACCGAGGCGGACAGGAAATAGGCCGTCTCGTTTTCCATGCTGCCGACCTGCGTGCCCTTCGGCGCGTCTTCCGCCTGTGCGGACAGTGCGGCCATCAGCCCGGCGGCAAGCCACAGCGTGTTGCGTGTTTTCCTCATATTTCCTCACTTAAAGCACGACACAGTTGCGCTTTTTCCAGATGAGATAGCCGTAGTTCTTTTTGCTGTTCGGCATTTCCTTGCCGGCCTGCCACAGCATGACGTTGCGCCCCAGCGGGTGACACGACGCCACGTCCGGTATGGTGTTTACCATCTGATAGCGGTAGCGACTTTTCGGCAGGATGACGGACGGATATTCGTAACAGACGGCGGTGTTATACGGCACGGTATCGAGGATCAGCCCTTCGCGGTGCAGCTTGAAGTCCATGCGCTCAGAGAGCAGCACCGAACTGTTCAGACCGCTCGACTCGTTCACAATGTTGCCGGTAAACGGGTACATCGAGCCGTGTGAGCCGGCACACCAGAACAGCGCATCAATCGGCTTGCTGACACCTGATGCCACCGCGTCGGCCGCGCAGGCCATCTGCGCAACCGGGTTCGCAAACAGCATCACTTCCGGGTTCAGGAACAGCGCAAGATTGTCGTTCTGCCAGGTCGGGTCCAGCTCCGAGAGGTAGCCGATGTCATACTCACCGCCCTGCATACACTCCGAGGTAATAATGTTGAGCCAGGAGATCAGCGGGTACTTATACCAGTGGACGTGATAGAAGGTGCCGGGGTGCTCATTCGCCGTTTTGGTGCCGGTGCCGGTCCCGGTGTTCGGGATGTTGATGTTAAAGCCTCCCATGTTCACCATGCAGCCGGGCGATCGCGTCACATCAGTCATTGCAAACGGCTCCCAGAAGCCAATCGCGATGCCCGGGCGCTCAAAAATGGGCGGCGGCACCGGACAGAACTGAATGGGCGATGACGGGTTTTCGGTATCCGGCAGCGACCCGGCCGATACCTGCACGCTGCCGATGCTCATCGGGAACAGGCACTCCCAGCACACGTCGGTGATAGGGTTGACCCAGCGACCGTCGCAGGTCAGGGACGTATTGCCATTTTCAGCGGCGTTAGCGGACTGGCAGAACCACACCGTCAGCGCCAGAAATACCGTGCGCCAGACCATGTCAGCCCCCTTTTTTAACGCCGCCGCGTGCTTTTTCCACTGCAGCCTGCAGCCCCTGCAGGCTTGTCGCACCCGGGATCACGCTGATGTTCTCAGCAGTGGCGCCCTTCACCGGTATAATGAAGAAGGCCGGCGTGCCCTGAATACCGAGCTGCTTCGCAAGCTGGTCATTAGCTTTAAGCGCCGCGTCAGTCGCCTCAACCTCCTCACGCGGCGTGTCAGTCACACCCGCTTTTACAGCTGCCTGTCGGATATCCTCATCGAGCAGCTTTCCTTCATCATGCCCGGTCGCGTAGAGTGCCGCGTGGTAGCGGTGGTATGCCTCTGCGCCGCCCTTTTTATAAACAGACAGGCCGACTTTTGCCGCCTGCACGGACGCCGGCCAGCGGCTGCCAAAGATCGGCCACTCCTTATAGACGAAGCGCACGTCAGGATTTTTACTGATGAACTGCTCCACAGTGGGAGCAACCTTCGCGCAGAAAATGCACTGATAGTCAAAGAACTGGATCACCGCGACGTCGCCCTTCGGATGCAGCACCGGGGAGGAAGGGTCATTCAGCAGCGCGTCCTGATTTGTGAGCGCCGCATCGGCTGCTGACGCCATCTGTTTGCTCTGTGCCTGTGCCTGCAACTTCTGGCTCATCTCGATCAGGATTTCCGGGTGCGCGCGCAGGTAGTCCGCTGCGACTTCACCAATCTGCTGCTTCTGCGCGTCGCTAAACGCGCCCGCAGCACCGGCTGTTGCGGCGCCGGTCGTGTCTGCGGTGGCGTAGCCGGTCAGGCTCAGCGTCAGGGCGGCGGCGAGGATGTGCTTTTTCATGTCTGGCTCCGTTAGCGGTCGGGAAGACCGAATTCAGTAATAAGGAAAAGTTTTTGTCCTGGCGCCTGCTTCACCTCCGCAGGCACCTGCGTGATACCGAACTTTTTCGTGATGCTGCCGGTCTGGTCGAAGTTGACCCGGCTGCCGAGTGCCTGCGCGCTGTCGCGCACGTTGCCGTTTACCAGAATGACGCGGGAGGTCGTGGTGTGCGGCACCTGCTGCTTCACCCATGCAATCTGCCGGTCGTCGTCGGCATCGATGAAGTAAAGCGTCTCGTCAAACACCGGGATAACGTCAAACGGGTTCACCACCTGGCCTTTATGCGCAAACACCACCCCGTTCTGGTCGGCAATGTCGCGCTGCACCGTGAACGACGGGTCAAACAGGCGGCTGTGCGTCTCGCGCCCGGTGGTGAGGCCCGCAACCGGCGGCGGGCGCATTGCCTCGTCTTCGGCCTTTTTCTGCATTTCCCGCTCAATGTCGGCCTGCGACCGGCCTTCAAAGTGCTGTTTCAGGTTGTCTTTGAGAACCGCGATCAGGTTGCGCTCGCGGATGTCCCAGGTATCGCCGTAGGTGCCAAGCTCGGCCGCGCCAGCCTGCAGGCTGAGCGTGGTGAGCAGCGCGCCGGCGGCCAGTCGCGCCAGCGGAGTTGCATGTGTCATCGGGATGCTCCCGTTGGGGTGATCGGACAGGGTTACTGCGGCGGGTTGCCGGCCTTCATCAACTCAGCGAGGCGCGCCTGAATCTCCGGCGTGGCGTCCGGCAGGCCGGTAACCACTGCGGGACTCACCAGAATGGCCGCGCCGTGTTCGCTGGCATAATCCGCCGTTGCGGTGGTGACGCTGCGGTCAAAGCGGGTCAGCAACGCTTTACGCTGGTCATCGTTCAGATCCAGCTTCGCGGTCTGGCGTATAAGCGCGTTGGTCGTGCCCTTCATATCGAAGGTGACAAGCTCAGGCGGCTTAAGCCAGAAAAACCAGGCGGTCGCGCACGCGCCCACGCTCAGCACAACCGACAGGCCGCAGCCCGCCACAAGGTGTCTTGTATTCAAAGTTGCATCTCCCGCAGCATGTTGATGATGTCGCGCTTGTGCGCGTCGTTATTAGCCATCTCAAACAGGATGTCCTTGATGTCCGCGCCTTCCCGCAGACGCTTCTCGCGGTAGGTGAAGTCCTCGCCTTTGGAAGAAAACAGCCCGTCGCTCAGCGGATCGAGAATGAGGCGGTGAAAGCTGGAAAACTCACCCACGCTGAGCAGGAACGAGCTGTAGCGCGCCTTTTTCGCCGGCGGGAACTTACGGATCATCTCCCACTCCAGCTCGCTGAAGGCGTGCGGTTCCTCCTTCTGAAAGGTGGTGAACGACCTGGCGTCCTGCATACAGGTGAACTTGAATGAGCTGTTGTCGTAGGCTGCAAGCGCCGCCGTGGACAGGTTTTTATCGCGTATTGCCTGCGTCACCGTGCCGTAGGAGCCGTTGTGGCGGCGGGCGGTGCGGTAACCCTCTTCAATGAAGTCCTTAATCTTGGTACTCGACCCGCCGAGCAGCTTCCAGCCCTCGTCGATGATGTTCATCTTCCGCATGCTGCGTGGCGTGGTGTACATCATGTTCTCGTTCCAGATCATGATGGTGAACAAAATGGCCGACAGCAGGTCCTGCTGTTTGCGCAGGTCGCCCAGCTCGGTGACCACGAACTGCAGATCAGGCTTCAGGGTCGGTTCGGACGAGTTGAAGAACTTACCGTAGATGCCTGTGGTGCTGTACTTACCGAGCAGCGTGGTAATTTCGTCAATGCGCCCGCCAATCAGTGAAGAGTGCTCGCGTGTAATCGCGCCCTGCTGTTTTTTGAGGTACGCAATGACGTGATCGATACGCATGTCCTGCTGATACTGAGGCCACGACTCGGTGATGGCCTCCAGAATCAGCGACTCGTGCACCTCGTCCAGCAGGCCATTGGGGCTGGCCAGAATGCACAGTTGATCACGAATACGCTCGGCCGCGAGTGTGATGTCCGTGACGTTCGCAAAAGGGTTAAAGCGCAGCGACTCGCCATTGATGTAGGTGCCGCCAAGGCTGCTGCAGGCTGCCTTGTAGGAGTCGCCGATGTCCTGCACCGCGACCGTGCCGCCCTTGTCCAGCACCGAACGCGCAATGGAGTTCGCCAGAACCGACTTGCCTGCTCCCGAGGTGCCGGACATAAACCAGTTGAAGTTTGTGTTCGGCAGGCTTTCGTCAAACACGTCGATAAACGCAACCTGGTTGCGGTAGCTCGGAATAAGAATGCCCGAGGCGCACAGTTTATTGTCCCCAATTACCGGCATGAGATTCACCGCGTGAAACGACTCCGAACGCTGGATGCCGCCGGTCTTACGGCAGTCAGCGCGCAGCTTTTTATTCACCATCGCAAACGGCACCGTGGCCAGCAGGTTGCGCAACTGCATGAAGTCGGCGCGCACGAAGCGCAGGCCCTGCGCCGCGAAGGCGTTGCGCGTTTTCTCGGTGTAGCGGGACGTCAGGTCGTCGTCGTCCGGGCAGAACAGCGTGATGCCGTAAAAGTAGCTCGTGAGGGACGTCTGGTTCGACAGCAGTCGCGCGCGGGCGTCTTTCCACTCAGCGTGCTGACGTGTGGTGGACGGAATGTATTTGGCGTAACTGGTGTTCACGCGCGAGTCCAGCGCCAGGAATCGGCTGTTGGCCTCACCCTGGCTCTTCATCTGCTCTTCGGTGGTCAGCACCATCGTGCAGATAAACGGGCAGGGAATGCCGTTAGTCGGCGACATCAGGTCCTGAAAAATATTGCCGTTCTGCCACAGGTAATGCTCCTGCGGGTTGGTGTCGAGGTTCAGGTTCACCATACGCGCGGCGAACGGCTTACTGTCTCTGTCGCTGCCCTCGATACGGATATGCGAGGGTTTCACCCGCCAGGAGGTGGTGCGGTCCACAAACTGCGTGTTCAGATCGGCCGCCGGATCGTACTCGCTGTCGTATCGCTCAAGCCGCGCAGGGTCATGGTTAAAGAACTCGCGCAGTACGCTGCTGAACGCCGTCACGCCGATGGCCTCAGACCAGATGTCGGCCGCATTAAGTGCGTTCAGCAGGTTACGGCGTACGTCGCGCACGCGCACCAGATCGGTTTCAGAGAGACTTTTAACCGGCATGCCCCAGACAAAGAAAAGACGGTAGTCGCGCAGGGTCAGTGGATGGTCAAGCCCGTTGCTGTAGGTATAGCGTGCCCCGTTCAGGTAAAAGCGGGCGGTGACGTCGTTACACTCGTCCGCCCGGTGTCCTTTCCAGGCAAAGTTTTTCAGGCCCTGCTCGACCTGCTCTTTCACCGCCCGGGACGAGACCAGCATCACCTGGAGCGGAACGTCGCGGGGGGCCACGTCGCGCAGCAGGTACTCCAGGCTTTCTGCCAGCTTCTCGTTGGCGCCAATCAGCGGCTGCGACTCAATCACGAAGCCCACCGACTCCTTATTCACCCAGATCTGACTTTCGCTGTCATAGTCCTGGTAAGGCAGCAGGTCGCGGATATGGGGGTAGTCCATGTCCTGCAGCTTCTGACGCGTTTCATTCGTGGTGTCGCGCTCCCCCAGAATCCCCGCCACTGTGTCCACCACGTTCAGCGGGTCAAAGCGGAAGCCTTTCAGAAATTTCATGCGGACCTCACATCAGAATGCCGCTCCAGTCGCCGTGACTGGAGACGCTGTAAATGACCTCGCCCATGTGGACGTTGCTGTCAGGGGAGACGTACGGTGCAATCCAGATGCGCGCTACCCCGTCAGGACGGCGGAAGGCGGCTGCTGGCTCCGGGAAGCAGTGCGAGGCGCTGCAGTACGCGGTCTGTCGGGCATCGGTGCGCAGCACGCCGTTTTCCCGCGTGAACGGGCGGACCCTGCCGGATGACGCAAGGCGTACCGGGATGCCGTCGTTCAGGCCGCTGTGGCCCGCCTGCGCCTCCGTCTGCGGGTCAAGGCGGATGGTGCCGGTATCTATCAGGCGGTAGTCGTCCAGGCGAATGCCCGCACCGGTAAAGCCGCCTGCGGCGGAAGTTGCTGACGGGGCGTTGCCGCTGCTGCCAGCAGACATGTCGTCGGCCTGCGACATCCAGACCCCGGAGTCCTTCGCAGGCTTGTCGAACTCAAAGTCGCTGTTCATGCCAGCGCAGCCGCTCAGAACCAGCGCCAGCGCGCAGACGGATAAAGCATGTGACTTATTCATGGGGCTCTCCGTTGAGATCAGATATTTCGGTAACGTCGATAAAGAGGTCGCCGTGTTTGCCGCTGGTCCCGAGCCGGGACAGCATGTTAAGGGCGAAGGTGTCGCCGGGTGCCACCTCCAGCAGGCGGCGCAGCGTTTCCCCGAAAAGCGCGACGTAGCCGTCGTCAGGAATGAGTCCGGGTTTGCAGTAGAGCTTCTTGACGCGGTAGCCCAGTGCCTGCAGACCCGGAATTCGTGCATCGGCCTCACGCCCGAAGCAGCTCACCGTCCTTTCGGTAAACACCATCCAGCCGCAGTGCTCTGCGTGACGAAGCCGGATTTTTGTGTCTGTCATTGCGAAACGCCCTGCGGAGTCATATTTTTCGGCTGGCTGCCTGAAGGAGTAACAAAGTCATTCATATTGAGGCGCGTCGCGTCGCCGAGTTTGCCGACAAGGTCCGGCGGAAGACCGCTGTTGCCCTGCTCACGCGTCTGCGTGTCCTGCTGCTGTGCGCCTGAGCGCTGCTGCTCTTTTGCCAGCTTCGCGGCCTCTTCATCCTCGATAAACTTCGCGCGGAAGCCTTCGATAAACACCACCTCCACGCGGTTCGCCGCGCCTATCGGGATAATCGGGTGATACTGCTCGGCGCGCTCGATGTAGTAGTCGGCCAGCTTGTCCGCCGCCTTGCCCACGCCGCCGCCGATGGCCCCGCGCGCCACGTCTCCTCCGCTTACCGTGCTGGTTGCGCCAATACCAGTCACCGTCTGACCAACCTGCGAAGCGCTCTGCCCCAGCCCACCCAGCGCGCCGGCGGTAAACGCCAGCCCGAGGATTTTGCCGTTGCGCATTACCGGCACACCCTTGATGCCGTTCTTCCCGTAGAAAGCGACGTGACCCTTCACCGCCTGATCGATATGTTTACCGTCAATGATGCAGGAGAGACGCTGCAGCTGAACGATGGCCCGCTCGCTGGAGATGTCGCCGTAGGCAGCGGCCGTCACGAAGCAGTTATCGAACCGGTCGAACTTGTTGTTGCCCGGCAAATGCGCTTTTCCCTTGAGCTTAAACTGCATCGGCACCAGGTTATTCTCCCCGCGAACCGAGGCATTGGCGTCGGCGCCTTCAATAACGATGGCGTCGGAGTACGTACCGGTCGGCACCCAGAAGGAGGTGTCTTTCGCTTTAGGCTCAAACGGCGAGTAATCAAACGTCTGGTTATCGATCTGGCCTCTCTGCACGGGCGCAGGCGCAAAGGTATATTCCGTGCGCGGCGGTGTATAACCTGCGCTCTGCTGGCCGCCCGGAGCGGTCTTAGGCTGGTTCTGCTGATTTTTCAGCTGTTCCATCAGGTCGCTGACATTTTGCTGCAGGGACTTGTTGTTGTTCATCAGGTCGGACATCTGTTCTTTGAGTGACCCGAAATCTTTCTTCATTGCGGTGAGCTGCTCCCGCGCTTCCTTCTCGCGGTTCTGTGCGCTCACCAGCAGCGAGCCCTGCCCGGAGCCGTCAAACGTGTTCACCACGCCGCCGCCGGTCAGGTCCGGCTCGGGGGCAGCTTTATCGGGCTTGCCCGCTTTGTTCACCGCATGACCGGACACGCCACGGTTGGCAAGGTACAGGCCGCCGATGATTACGGCAGCAGCGGCCAGAATGATGGCAAACAGCCGGCGCTGCTTGCTGCGGACCAGGCTGTTAAGGTTCATCCGGGCCTCCTCGGGTGCGGAACACAGTGATCACCGATACCTTCGCACCCGGCTCCAGCACGTCCAGCTGAGGATGAAAAGCGACGGCCATTACGCCCGGACTCCAGAAGTAGCGCTCACTCAGGCGGATGCGCTGCGAAGAGAGGCTGGTTAAGTCGGTGCGCACGATGCGGACCCGGTCGCCCTGCCACGCGGTCACAGGACGCAGGGCAAAGGCGCTTTTCACCGATTCGCTGACCGGCACGTCGGTATTTTTGCTGAACACATAGCCAGCAGGCTTGCGGTTGGTGATAAAGCGCCCGACCAGGCCGCTGATGAGCGCGCTGTAGGTGTCCTGCTTCTGCTCGTACTCCCGCGCCTCCTCCGTACCCTGTACCTCGCGGTTATCCACCGTCAGGCTCAGCCCCGCCCTTTTGCCAGGCGTGGCCTGCACAGAGAAGGCAAAGCCTGACTCTGTCTGAACGAACATGGTGAACGGCTTATCGGTTACGGTAGAAAATACAATTGCACCTTCCGGCGTAGGTGATTTGGCGCTCAGCACCCCCTGCGCCGCCTGTACGCTCAGAATACGGTCGTCATTTACGCGCAGGTAGTTTGGGTTAGTGTTGCTTACTGCCGCGTTTACGCGGGCGCCAGGGTTAAGCGTCAGCTGTTCGGCGCGGGCACCGAAGGCGGTAAGCAACGCCACGGCGCTGATTAACAGGGATTTACGCATCAGGAACCTCCAGGAAAGCGCTCCAGCAGAGACGGTTGTTTCGGGTATCAGTGCGCAGGCGGTAGTGCTTCTTCACCGGTTCCGCGTCATGCAGTCCGTAACTCAGCTGCAGATCGCCGATGACGTCCACGATGCCCTTATCTGGCCAGACGCTGACATCCTTCGGATAGAACACCGAGCCGCCGCTGTTTCCCTTCACGCGTGAGGCTTCGTCTGCCAGCACGCCTTTCAGGGACTTCTCTGCGCCGTCACAGGCACCGGCCAGCAGCATTTCGTGGCTGGCGTCTGCGTTACTGTCGGAAATGTTGAGGCGCAGGTTCAGCCACGCCAGCGCCATCAGGCGCAGGTAGCGGGCGTCGCCGCGCTCGCCGGTAAAGCTGAACGGCGTGTCCGCGCCGTAGGGAATAACAATGGTCTGTCGGTTGTTAACGAGCTGATTCATGAGCGCCCGGTTATCGCCGTAAATGCGCCAGCAGAGCGCCAGCGCGAGGATCGTGATAACGAGCAGCACCAGAATAGCCACGGCCATATTGCGGTTTCCCGCCGAACGCAGCTTTAATTCCATGTTGTCTCCGGAGGGGGGGGTCAGGCGACCCAGTGCCGTTTGTAGCTGTCAGGCAGGATGCTGATAAAGAAGCGCATCACTGATGTAGGCAGGCACCAGTACGCCAGGTTGAGAAGATACTGAGAACCGCGGCCTTTCTTGAGATGACGAATTCCAACCACGGCGGCTAATAGCGTGGGGCCGAAAATCCACATGTTGAGGAAGATTGCGAGCAGTGCCAGTGGCACGTACAGGCAGAACTCATCAGGTGGCAGCCCCACGAACCGCTTTTGCTCGGAAAACGTAGCCGCAAAGGTATACCGGTCACGTTTATCCATTAGCGCGCGTTAAGACGGGATGATGCCGAAGGCAACGTTGATAAACACCATGACTGCGGCGATACCGCCAAACATGGCCAGGTTCTTGGTTTTAACATAGGTAAATACGGCAGCGATGATTTCGAGGATATAAAGAATCCACACCACTGTACTACCAGATCCGAAGGTATCGTTAATGGTAGTTTTCCCGTTTGCGAAAAGGTCTTCAGCGTGCGCTGGCATAGCAGCAGCAGCCAGGATCGCCATTCCGGTGAACAGAGCTGGTTTGTTTGCTTTGCTCCACGCTACCGCCCCTGCCTTGCGGCAGTAATTTACACACGAAGAGAGAGTGCCCTTCATAGGATATTTCCTCAGTTAGGGTTATAATGGTCAGTTGGTTGAACTATCTTTTGTCACTACCTGTATTGCCTTAAGTCAGATTCCTGTTTTGCCGGTTACGCCTCCTTTGCACATCAATGGTATTGAAACAGATGCTTACGCTTCCCTGTCTGGTTGACGTTTTTTTACGCTTCTGGATCACATACTTCAATTTAAGTTATTGATCTTACTGATCAATTTCACTTATCGTCATAGCTGGAAATTTTACTTAAGTCCATAACTGCTTGAACGGAAATGAAAAATCATGGCNCTGACGCTGCCGACTTAATTGTTCGAGTCGCCGAACCGGCGGGTTTTGCGGCGAAAGTTTTCAGGAAAAATGATGAGGCAGCCTTATGTAAGCTGCTTGAAGAAGCAATTTTTCGTTACAAACGCGACCCGGGCTGGTTTGAGGTGATGACGGCAGAAGGCCGTTTTTATGCCTGCCAGCTGGTGACTATTCCCCTGCTCGCCTTTATTTCAAAACGCGTTCCCGACAGTCAGCTGCGGACTGCAGCAGAAAAAGCACTCGCCTACATAAGAGAGCATTATGATGTGTGCGATCCAGACACCTGGATAATGATAAATGCCGATTTCTTCACTCCCCTTCCCCGCCCCGGCGTCAACCTCTGGCAGGCTCGAAAATTAAAGAACAGTCTGGATAAGACGATATTTATTGAGCCGGAAACGGGCATTAGCCCGGAGAAAAAGAGTTCCCCGTCAGTTTTAAAAAAATGTGATAAACAGGCCACAGCAAATACGGTTTCCTCTGCAGGAAAAAGAAAGAACAGTCCCGACGCAGAAAAAGTAATGGAGCGCGTCATGCTGGGATGGCGCGTAAAGGATATATGCGAAGAACAGCATTGCTCTGAAGCCTACGTCTACAAACTTATAAAGAAGCTGAAGGGAAAATCAGCAATGGATTATCGCTGGAAGCAGTGGGAACTGATTGCAGCGATGTATCATGCTGAACCGAAGATGACGGTTGATCAAATTGAAAAGGCATGCGGTGTATCGCGAGCAGTGATTTATCATGCAGTCAGAAAAATAGCCGAACGAGACGGAAAAGAAGTCGCACCGAGGGAAAGAGAGAGAAAACTTTCACCGGACGACGTTGAGTTAATAAAGAAGAAATTAGCAGATGGAATCCTGAGAAAAGATATCTGCAACGATTACGGCATTACCCCTGATACGCTGATTAAATACATTGGTACGCGTGAAGATCACAAGGTTATTCCCGGTGAATTAAAAGACTATGCGGTTCGCCTGCGCGTGCAGGGTAAAACCCTTCAGCAGACAGCCGATATTCTTGGGGTGACTGTAGCGACAGTAAAAAAAGCATGGAGTAAAGTTAAAAACTCCCCTCAAATTAAGGAAAATCGCGTCAAGTATGATAACCGCAATGTACTGTCTAAGCGCGACCGCGATCAGGCCGTAAATGCAGTTCTGCGGGATGGACATACCCGAAAGCAGATTTACACGCAGTATGGAATTAATGCACTGACACTGCGTCGTTATATACGTGATGCGCTGAAGAGAGAGACCGATGCATTGAGGGAAGATGACAAAGAAACGGATGGACAAGATAAGCCATAAATAAACAGCCTGATGAACATGTGCAGACATCAGGCTTTTATTAATTATTTAAAGTATTCCTGCAGCTTACCCGCTACACGTTCATTAACAGCTTTCACCCACTCTGGATCAAGAACCATTTCGTTTTTAATGACCCTGGCGGGATCAACGGTCTCCTTCTGAATGCCAAAAATAGCGTCAGTGATAAAACCACTCACCAGTACGTTCTTGGCGATAAACTCCAGTTTCTGGTCAAGCGTCTTTTCTGAAGCATCCTTGTTTATTTTATTTTCATAAACACGAAGTCCAAGCTTAAACATTTCCATCACGAACGCTGACCGGTTCGCCGTATCGCGTGACTCGCCGTCTTCAAGCTTTTTCTCAACGTGGGCATCAATCTTTTCCAGCAGGGAGAAAGGGATGGTAAGATTAACCCGGTTACGTTTACCTGAATTGTCTTCACTCATATTTTTTCTCTCACTAAGTTTTTATTACTACTAAGAAATCGCACATCGGACCAGTTAGATTTTCTGACATACTGCAGAGTTTTTCTGGTAACCATCAGGTAACAACACCCCGAAAACCAAGTAACCATATGGAAACCAATAAACCTAAAAATATTGTAACTTACTGATTAAATGAGAACAAACCATTTAGTTACCTATTTATAACCTTATGGATTCCATATGGTTACCAGATGGTAAGAGTAGCGCAGCCTAAATTTTCTACGATTTAGAGCTAACTCCCTGTTTCTAATAAATTTAATCAGCAAAAATAAATTTGCGAGTGGTGTGTAAAAACCCAACTCTTATGATATTATTGAGCCTGACATCTCCTCCGAACTTTTCAAATCAGGAGCCGCAATGCGTTTATTTACTCACGCTGCAGCCCTGCTGGCGACAGGCATTTTCTCCGCCAGCGTGAATGCGGACTGTTTTATTAAAGCTGGCGAATGGTATTCCATCGATCCGGACTATCTTCGCGCTATCGCCTGGCAGGAGTCACGCTATAATCCGGCGGCTGTAAATACCAACCGGACGAAAGATGGAAAACCCGGCAGCAGTGATTACGGACTTATGCAGATTAATTCGGTTACAATGCGCCGCTTACAAAAAGAGTACCCGGGCATCAGCAAAGAAAAGCTGCTCAGCGAGCCGTGTCTGAATATTTATATTGGTGCCATGCTGCTGCGTCGTAATTTCAACCAGTACGGCACAACGTGGCTGGCGGTGGGTATGTACAACGCGGGAATGAAAAACCTGCCTGTGACCGTAACGAACCGCTATAACTATGCGATGCTGATTGATAAACATTACAAGGCCATCAAGGCAGGTACAATTCCGCGCAAGGCATTCAGCGGCTGAACGGTTTTTGATACAGACGAAGCGCGCAACCCAGCTTTATCTTTCTGCGCAGAATTATTTAAAGACAGCAACAAAGCCCGCGCGCAGAATTACCCGCCCCGGCTCAATGCCGGCGGCGGATAAAAGGCGAAAAAAAGGGAACCTTCTGGCTCCCCGATGACTGTTACTTTATTCCCTCAAGCGTTCTGTTTATCTCACCCTGCACACCCTGATTATGCCAGAAGTAATCTCGCCCCACCCTGTAAAGATCGCCGCTATTAAAGCGCGCCAGCGTTATTTCCTCACCCTCTAGGCTGCCACCATATTTTTTAGCGATCATGTTCACCGCCTTTTCCTTCATCCCGTCCGAATAATCCCGGTCAGTAAAAACATATCCCACTCCCCCATAAATACGGTTAAAGGGAGACGCACAGGAAACGGACATATCCTGCATGCCATCAAAATAACTGTCTTTATACTTATCCGTTACTGCTTTTACTTCTTCCTCTGTAGGCCCGTCCATCCAGTTAACGCTTACGCTGTCATAACTGCGCTTGCGAACGGAAAATTTAACGCCCGCAAATCTGGCCTTCAGCTCCTTACGAATATTAGACGTTACCTGCATAGCGCCGTTTTTATCCTGCGAGAGCGCAGCATATTCCGGGGCCGTTTTTAAACGCTCGCACTCAGCTGCATAAAGGCGTTCTGCCTCCTCCTTTTCCTGCTCCTTGCGGCGTTCTTCTGACTCGGCATATTTTACAATGCGCGCCGTCTCTTCCCCGCTTTTTATTTCCGGAAATATGCTCCACTGTTTTCCGTGCAGGATACTTTCCGGCAGCCCGCGCGATATTCCGCCACTCTCAAACGCAATATCAAACGTGGCATTTCCGCCATAAGATACGCAACCCGAAAGCGACCCGACTGATGCCGGTTTCTCCTCGCCGTGAACGGCGAACACGACGCCCCGCCCGCGATTGTAAAGAACCGTGCTGACAACCTGTCCGATAACCACTGCCTGCGCATTGTGCATTTTCATTTCAGTTTTCCTTAAATCAGTTGAGACGAAAAAGCGGCCCGCCTCTACAGGCCGCACAACGATTTCAGAATGGGATATCGCTCAGGGTGGTATCACCGGCACCGGCAGTTACCTGATTTTCAGTCGCCGGGTTCAGGGCATTTTCCAGTGAGATGATCCCACGCGCGACGTCGCTTGCCCGGTAATAATCCAGGCCCGCATCACTCGCTGCGTGAAAACGGTCAAAAAACGCTTTCGCCTCTTCTGCCATTACCGCAGAGGAACGCCGGATATACTCCCGACAGGCTTCCTGCCATGAGGCTGTGCGGTAAAAAATCTGACCACGGCTGGCAATGATGTAGCGCTCCGCAGATATATCCCCCGCGTCATAGATCGCAGTCATCCCTCGGGCCGAACTTGCCAGAAGAGGCAGCGCATCATGTCCCGCCGCGATCAGCGCAACGACCTCGGCTTCATCAAGCAGCAATACATCAGCTCCATAGCTGTCATTGCGGGACGGAAAATGTTTTCCTTCGGAAGGGTTGTCCTTCTCAGCAGTGAGCCAGTTCTCCCCCCAGCGGGTGTGCAAATCTTTTGCGCTGACCAGAATTTTTTTGCCCTGTGCCACACGAGATATGAATTCTTCGCGGTCCTCTTCAGCAAAGCAGTTAAAATCTGATAAGCCAGGAAGCTTAACTGGCTGAACCTCCATCCAACTCTCAGGACTCAACGCAAGAGACAATGCCTCAACTGAACAGATCATTTCATATACGTGCAGAGAAGTGATCGCCCCAATTGAATCAAGTTCATTGACGATTTCTGCCGCATAGCGCGGGCAAAGATAATTAAAATCTCCATCCCCGTTTTCAATACCCATACGCCTTAGTGCCAGATTCATCATCAGCTCTCCTTCGGTTTTGGAGAGGGCAATTAACAGAGTGGTTTTACACTCAGACCAGATGACGAACGGATCTTTAACCCATGTTTTGGAAGATTCTGAAGCGGCGGTGTTGACGTTTTGTGTGTGCATGCTGGTTCTCCTTTCAGGTGGTTAATTCATGTTTCGGTTAGTTCCTCGCGGCAAAGGGCTGAGATGCACAGGCAGGCGGCTGTTACCAGGGCGCCAACGGCGTGCATTTCACCCTGGTAACTGACGAATGACTGTGCTTCGATTCGCCCGCCGCGTGGGATGTACCGCAACATGACCACCGCGCCGGGTGTGAGCATGCACACACCCGACCGCAACGCGGGCGTCCTCAGCGGTCACGTCCTTTTGTGGCCAGTGAACGCGCCGGCGTCAGCCGGCTGCAGGGGTTGACCTGGACGTTGCCATCAGACCCTAGCCGACAGGCCCGGAACGCTTCGCGGTCCGGCGGAGCTTACCGGCGCAGCCGGTTAGCGCAGTGGGGCTGACGACCCGGCAACGCCGGGGAGCCGGAGGTGGCCATCAGGCTGTTAATTTTTTTGATCTTCAGGGACAGGAAACCCGAGAAGCAGCTGCAGCATGGCAGCAGAACAGACAGCAGCAGGAAGCAGAGAGAGAAGACAGAGAGATAGCGTCCCGGAGAGAGAAAGCGCAGGCGAAGGGAGATGGCCGGTGCGTCAGCACCGGGTTTCCCCGGCCCGCAGGGCCGCCCGCTTTTCTGGCGATGCCCGATGCAGACACATCTCTATTTTCCTGATCGCTGACGTAAAAAAAGCCCCTGCCGGGGCTTGTTTCTGATAAGGCTTTTATACTGAATTAGTGAGCAGTGCCTCATATTCCACGGCGTCACGTTCTTCATCTGGATGTTCAAGGTCAGGGTGGACAAAACTTGCCAGTGCAGCAGTTACATCTGCATGTCCCTGCCAGGCGCTATCTACGATGCCTTTACCCGAACTTTCCGCTTCAGTGCGAAGCTGGCGCGCCGTTTCGTAGTTATCCCAGCCGCTTTCAAACCGCGCTTTATCTAGCAGTTCCTCCTGAGCCGCTTTAATGCGTGCAATCTCAGCGGGATCGATCACATGTTCATTCCAGCTCAGGTCAGAAGCATTACCAGTCAGAACAGTTTTGCCTTTTTCATCGCAGATGACGATAAGTGAAGGGCTGAAGCTGACAGGGCCTAAGTCACGCCCGGATTCCTCGTCATAGTAACACTCACCATCTTCGCGGGGGTTCCATTCGCCTTTAACCCAGGTCGCTTTTGCCAGCTCCAGTGCCTCAGTGATTGTCCAGGTGCGCCCCAGATGCATACTGCTTTCTGTCCAGTACGTTTCTCCGTATGAGCTGTATTCTTCCCGGTACTCCATTTACCCCCGCACATCCACGCTGAAGGGCTTAAGGCTTTCCTCAATATCTGCCAGACATTGCGCTTTTTGTTCTCTCGCCGCCGCACGCAATGCGTTTAATGATGGCAGCGCATCAGGTGACAAGGTCGGGTCCAGCTCGTTGATCAGTGCATCGACTGCGCTCACCATTTCATATACAGCCGATGAATCTATGCCGCCCATTGCTGCCAGCACATCGATCCTGTCATGCGCTATCAGCGGGATATATGCGGATTCGTGCAGATCTTCATTCTCAATGCCGAGGCGTTGCAGCGCACAATACGCCATCATGTCGCCTTCAATCTGGGCTAGCTCAGCAAGCGCAGCTGTTTTACGTGTGAAGTAAATGGATTCAGGGGTTTTAACCCATGTTTTGGAAGATTCTGAAGCGGCGGTGTTGACGTTTTGTGTGTGCATGCTGGTTCTCCTCTCGGGTGGTTAAGTCATGTTTCGGTTAGTTCCTCGCGGCAAAGGGCTGAGAAGCAACGGCAGGCAGCAGATACAAGGGCGCCGCAGGCGTGCATTTCACCCTTGTATCTGATGAATGACGGTGCTTTGATTCGCCCGTCGCGTGGAACCGGCCGGAACATAACCACCGTGCCGGAAATGAGCATGCACACACCCGACCGCAACGCGGGCGTCCTAAGCGGCCACGGCTTTTTGTGGCCAGTGAACGCGCGGGCGCACGCCCGCTGCAGGGGTTGACCTGGCCGTTGCCATCAGACCCCAGCCGTCAGGCCCGGAACGCTTCGCGGTCCGGCGGAGCTTACCGGCTCTGCCGGTTAGCGCAGTAGGGCTGACGACCCGGCAACGCCGGGGAGCCGGAGGGGGCCATCATGATGTTCATGACGTTGACCTTTATGGAAAGGAAACCGGAGAAGCAGCTGCAGCACAGCAGAATTAGCAGCAGGAAGCAAAGAGAGAAGACCGTGAGACAGCCTCCCGGAGAGAGAAAGCGCAGGCGAAGGGAGAGAGCCAGTGCGTCAGCACGGGTTTTCCCCGGCCCGCAGGGCCGTCCGCCTTTGTGGGCTTTGTGATAGCAGTGCGGGACTACCCTTTCTTTCGATACAGCGATATTCACGCGTATCATCACTTCTAAACTAGGAGGTAAAGACTTTTAGCCGGTCTGCCGATAACGGGTAACGTCAGCCTCAAGGAGATAACAGACATGCCGTCATTTTTGAATAATTCACTGTCCCTGGTCGTTCTTATTTCAACCTTAGTACTTTCAGGATGCTCAAATCTGGTGCCTCGACAGCATAGCGATTACACCGGTTCTGATGCTGCCACTCTGCTCATACATCAGCAGGGAGGTGACGGATACTTTACCCTTCTTAACTATGAAAATAAGGGAGAATGTTACGACAGAACTGAGACTCACACATTTCAGTCCGGTAGTTTGGATAAAAGCAGAAGAATTTTCACCCTCAAAATACAACCTGGTAAACTTTTAGCCGTTCAGCAGATTTATGCCGACAAAAAGCAATTTTATCCTTTGGGACCATATGCCACGGTCCAGGTGATAAAGAAGTTTCCTTTTATCCCTCAGCCCGGGAAGCGTTATGATTTTGCTGTGAACCGCGGCGTACATGAAATTCCAAATGATTATGTTATTACCAGTTATACTGATCCGGAAAAGGTAACCAGCGAATTTCCAAAACTGGCGCAGCCCAGCTGGGATGCTACCAGACTCTGTCAGCATATCTGGGGTAACGAGTAGAACGCAGTGCATCAGCTACTTCCTGGTAATGTCAGACTAATGCACATGTGATACCGGGCAGCAGGCATTAAAAAGCCCCTTTCGGGGCTGAATGATCAGGCCTTTCGCCTTTTTTTGTGCTCTCTGCGCGTCTCTATGCACCATTGAAGATTGCTGGCTAACCCTGCCAGGCCGTATATCAGCATTACTATTGCCACGGCAGCTAAAATTTTAAACCCTGTAGCTGATCCGGGGTCTGCGAAATGCTCAAGCATAAAACCTCCCTTTACACTCCCAGCGCCTTCATAATCAGTACGGTCACAGTCGTCACAGCTCCGATCATCCCTGTTGAAACCGCAACGGGATACCAGAACGTTTCACGGTTCAGCTTACCCGCCTCTGCGTTCAGTTTTTGCGTTTCCGCCATTAGCTTGGCGATTTCCACATTAGCTCTCCCTTTCGGGCAGGGCCGCAGCCTTTCTGCGCTCTGCTGTCAGTATATCTCGCAGGCCTGTCACACACCACGCCAGCGGACAAAGTTTAGTCAAAGCTGTGAATTGCCCTGTTGTCCTCAGCTTTGCTGCCAGCGGTTGGTGATCATGCCGGGGACCACTCTGTAGCCCACGTCGAACTCCAGCACTGCTACCGGCCAGCTATCACGCAGATAAATGCGCAGCTCTTCAGGTTCGTCGGTCGGCTCATGGATGACGTCACACATGCCCAGTTCTTCCCACGGTACGGCGCTGAATCCTGCAAACATTCCTGCATCGCATATGTACGCGTACAGATCCATAAACTGCATCGCCGTAAGGATGTCATGATCCTGTGCGGGCGTTGCCAGTGCTGCGAGGTTTACAGCCTTGCTTACGTGTGCGAGGATGCGTGTATCAGACATAAAGTTAACTCCTTCGTGTTTTGATGCTGGCCGGACCGTGTTGCTGCACGCCCGGCCGTTAAGAGAGCAGGCTTATGCCTGCTTTTTTAATGCGCGTTTTCCGCCGCCATTGCCAGCACTGCACTCAGCACCAGATCCGCGTGTTTCTTACACGCATAGTCCCGGCATTCAAAATAACGACCGCGAATGTGCGCAAAAATATGCGTCACCTTGCCCGAATACATCTCACAACACTTGAACGTCTCGCCAGCGGGCGATGATTTCCAGTCCAGTGGCGGCAGCACGGTCAGCTGATCCTTCCAGCGTTCCTCTGTAATTTCTTCCCACGGTCTGAAAAGATGGGTACAGAACAGGGTATCGGCCTCAGATTCAGTCATCAGTGCCATATCGTCGTACTGCATCTGCAATTCATCGAGCGTTTCAAAATTTAAAAGCGACACAATGCTCCCGTCATTCATTCTGATTGCCTGACTGAACACCTTGCCCGTATCGATTCGCACGAATACCAGATCGTCAGCCGTTTTGTTCGGGCCGTAAACCCATGTTTTGGAAGATTCTGAAGCGGCGGTGTTGACGTTTTGTGTGTGCATGCTGGTTCTCCTCTCGGGTGGTTAAGTCATGTTTCGGTTAGTTCCTCGCGGCAAAGGGCTGAGAAGCAACGGCAGGCAGCAGATACAAGGGCGCCGCAGGCGTGCATTTCACCCTTGTATCTGATGAATGACGGTGCTTTGATTCGCCCGTCGCGTGGAACCGGCCGGAACATAACCACCGTGCCGGAAATGAGCATGCACACACCCGACCGCAACGCGGGCGTCCTCAGCGGCCACGGCTTTTTGTGGCCAGTGACCGCGCGGGCGCACGCCCGCTGCAGGGGTTGACCTGGCCGTTGCCATCAGACCCCAGCCGTCAGGCCCGAAACCCGGAGGGATTCGGCGGAGCTTACCGGCTCTGCCGGTTAGCGCAGTAGGGCTGACGACCCGGCAACGCCGGGGAGCCGGAGGTGGCCATCATGATGTTCATGACGTTGACCTTTATGGAAAGGAAACCGGAGAAGCAACAGCTGCACAGCAGCAGAACAGACAGCAGCAGGAAGCAGAGAGAGAAGACGGAGAGACAGCATCCCGGAGAGAGAAAGCGCAGGCGAAGGGAGATGGCCGGTGCGTCAGCACCGGCTTTCCCCGGCCCGCAGGGCCGCCCGCTTTTAACGACGCCGACGCTGCTGCAGGGCCATTATCAGCACCGCCCCAAAATGTGTTATTCCCCTTCAAGTTCTGCCTGATAGTGCATTTCAGCCATGCAGACCATCTCCATAAATGTCGTTTCCTTGCCCGTGATCCCCTCCTGCTCACACAGGTGCATAAGGTTGGCTATCAGGTCCTGAAGTGTTGTTATTGCATCGTCACCGCACCCGTCCAGCCCTGTGCGCCGGGCAAATACCCACAACGCTTCCGCTGCAACTATCGCCCTGTCTGTATTGCCCCAGATAAGCGCCGGTCTTTCTGTTTCTGCTGACATCGCGGCGATCTCCTTAATGACGTCCATCCGCACCGGCTCGCATTCGTGGTTTACATCCGTGTTTACTGCCGCGCTCTGTGCTGAAAAGGTTTTTTCTGCAGACACGTCGATTACCTCTTTGTTATCAGTGTTTCTCTGATGCCCCGGCTTCGTCGCAGATACCAGGGGCGGAATCTGGCAGGGCTGACAACCTGCCTTTTTTCTGTCCTGAATCAGATAAGCCCTCTTTCTGCCATTGATACCGCGTCATTTCCTGCCACAACGATGTGATCGATTACCCGCACAGCTATCAGCTCAAGCACTTTTTTCAGTCGTGCTGTTATTTGTTCGTCTGCGCGTGATGGTTCTTTGCTGAATGAAGGGTGGTTATGACTCATGATCACCGCTGCAGCGTTAAGCCGTAATGCCGCGCGGGCCACTTCCCGTGGTTGGATCTCAATTGATGCAATGCCGCCCATAAACAGCTCTTCATAAGCTATCAGCTGATGCTGATTATTCAGAAACGCCACGGCAAACACTTCCCTTTCGCGCCCGGCCAGTTTTGCACGAAAAAATTCGGCTGATTTTTCTGCTGAGGTAAATACCGTGCCGGTTGGATAACGAAAATCTATTGCCCGCTCAGCCTCTGTAAGGATCTGCCTTACGCTTGCCATAACATAATTACCCTGTGTGTCACGCACGTGCAGACTGCTGAAATAACTCACGTTGCCACCTGCTATTTCCAGTGATGATTCTTTAGATTCTGAAGCCGTGGTGTTGACGTTCTGCTGTGACATGTTGTTTCTCCCGTTCTGATTAAGTAATGTTTCTCTGAGTTCCTCGCCGTGAGGGCAGAACGGGCGACCGGGCATCAGGCTGAACGCAGGGGGAAACGGCAAAGCCGCAGCCCGAAGGGACCGGGTGCAGCCGTTTAGCGCGCGACCCTTGCGTGAAGACGCCCGGGTGCCAGATTTCTGCACGGCGAAGGAGCTCAGGGGAACAAAACAGAACGCGGGAGATGAACAGGGCGCAGCCCCGGAACGGCACATCACGGTGCCGGTCCGGTCCTCAGCGGCCACGTCCTTTTGTGGCCAGTGAATGCGCTGGCGCCAGCCAGCTGCAGGGGTTGACCTGGACGTTGCCATCAGACCCCAGCCGTCAGGCCTGAACCCCGGAGGGATTCGGCGGAGCTTACCGGTACAGCCGGTTAGCGCAGTGGGACTGACGACCCGGCAACGCCGGGGAGCCGGAGGGGACCATCAGGCTGTTCATGCCTTTGACCTTCAGTGATATGAATCCAGAAAAAAAGCTAAAACACAGCAGAACAGACAGCAGCAGGAAGCAGAGAGAGAAGACGGTGAGACAGCGTCCCGGAGAGAGAAAGCGGAGGCGAAGGGAGAGGACCGGAGCGTCAGCACCGGCTGCTCCCGGCCCGCAGGGCCGCCAGTGTTGTTTTCGGGCCATTGCTGCACGCGCCCGGCGAAAAAACAGGCAGGAACAGGCCTGCCTGCCATAAACTGCTTAACGCCGGTTACGGAGAAGTCTGGCCAGCAGACCTCGCGGCACTGCCGGCGTGTCGGGTATCGAATGCTGTGGCGGATTCTTTCTCGCGAGCAGCACTAGCTGATCCACCACTTCATTCCATGCCCATTCTTCATTATCAGGTTCGGGCACCACAAAGCAGCACAGGTTGTGACCTGAAGCAGCTGCGATGCTACGCGCGAGATTCAGTAAAGGGGGTTCTCCCGGATAAGCGTCAGTGAAGAAATTACCGTTTATGTAAAGCGCCTCTGCGCCGGTATTCAGCGTGATGTGACAACACTTTCCCAGTACCCGGCCAGTTTCTTTTTGTGTGACCGGTAAATCATCGTTAAAAGCCTTCATCCCTGCCCTCCCTGCATTTTCCTTACTGTGGCCATGAAGCAGGGCCATTCACTGAACCGCTTCGCCGGCATGCTGGCGGACCTGCCTTCCCGGTAAGCCTGAGCAAAACGTTGCGCCTGCTCCTCAACTTTTTTACTGTAACGCATCAGTTAACTCCTTCGCTTCTGAATTAACCGGCACGGTTGCTGCCGCGCCGGAATCTTTTGCAGCCTGACTGCCGCACACTACCAGTCGTGCGTCACAAAACCGGGCTGTATGTCCGCGTCTCTGTCAAAGTGGAACATCCGTGTGCCGGACAGTCCTGAAACGGTTTCCAGCAAGTAGCAGAGGCTTTCAGAAACGCCCCGGTTACGCAGCCACCTGCGCCTGTCCCCGTCAGCATCAAGGCAGATAAGGAATCCATAGCCCGTATCGTGAATCCACATCCAGGCCTCATCCCCCTTTTCTGTGCGACGTGAGAGCCAGTAAAACAGGTCATTGTCTTTCTCCGTCATGTGCGCCGTACTGAGCACCAGGCATTTCTCTGTACAGGTTTTTGCCTGTTCTTCACCCCATCTTTCCGAGGGCTCCAGAGCGGCGGTGTTGACGTTTTGTGTATTCATTCCGGTTCCCCTTCGTGTTGTTTAATTCATCTCTCGTCGGGACCTTTCGCGGCAAAGGGCGTGCACGCGACGGCGAACGGACAAAGCAGGGCCGGCGAAGCCGTACACTTCAGCCTTGCTTTTTCGGGGCTACGGTGCGAAACCCGGCCCTTCGCGAGAGGAGTGATGAGAGATAACCACCGGTATGAGAGGGAATGCATACACCCGGCGCGCCGTTAAGGCGTGACGACATCGAAGCGACGGAGGAGGTATGCCGGCGCGGTGAAGGCGCGGGTGCAGGCCCGCAGCTGTAGTTGGCCGTTAAAACCATCAGGCCTTAGCCTGCTCGCCAGGAACGCTTCACGGTCCGGCGGAACTTACCGGTCCTGCCGGTTAGCGAAGCAGGACTGACGACCAGGCAGCGCCGGGGAGCCGGAGGAGCCATCAGGGTGCCGGTCATCCTTAAACGTCTGACTGCTTATCTCACCGCCCCTGACCGGCGCAGATCCCCTTACCAGCATCTGGCGGCTTCCATGCTGCGGGGTACAAAATAAACTGCAAATTATAATCTAAAGGTTATCCATAACTCTTGAGCTATAATAACCTTTGGGTTATCATCGTACTGCCAGAACAATGATGTGATAAAGGAATGGGGCGCTAAGTGTTTGAACTGATCTTTCATCCTGAAGCACAACAGGAAATATTCGCCCTGGACAGCGCGATGCAAGGTAAAGCGTTAGCTGCACTGGATAAGCTGGAGTTACAGGGCAACCAGCTACGCTATCCGCATACGGATATTATTCAGGAAGGGCTTTTTGAGTTACGGGCGGGGAAGAAAGATATTACACGTACTTTTTTCGCTTTTGCTAAGGGAAGAAAAATATACATTTTACGGACATTTATCAAAAAGACACCCAGGACGCCACCGGCAGAAATCAAAATAGCATTGAAAAGACTGGAGGAGCTGACAGATGAAAGTTAAAGGTATTCCTTACTCTGAGGTAAAGGCAAAGGCTTTACAGAATCCTGATGTAATGGCCGCTTATCTCGCAGAGAAGAAAGAGGAAGAGCTACAGGAACTCCTGGCTGAGATGCGCCGCAAAGCAGGTATGAACAGCACTCAGGTAGCTGAACGCATGGGGATCACACAGCCAGCCGTGAGCAAACTGGAAAAGAATGCCAGTAAAGCCAGTATCACCACCCTTGAAAGATACGCTGCGGCATGTGGTGCGAGTATCAAAATCGTAATGGGCTGAAATTCAGCCCATCTACAGCGGATGAACCGCCACTTAGATTACCGGTGGCGGCGGGGGATTTGGCCACACCCTCTGGTCATCCCTGCAACTGTCATCACTCCTTTCCGGGCGTACTGGACACGACAGTCATTCTGTCCAGTTCCCCCTGACCCGGCCCGCTGCAGCCTTAATCCCTACATATAGTGTCTGCCTGCGTCCTGACGGGCCCGCGCCGGGGCGCGGCGCGTCATTACGCTGTCCGATCGCCACAATGTCACAGGACAGAAACGCCCGGACGTGTAAAACTGTCCAGTGACCGGCGCGGCCCGATCCGATTTATTTACGTCATAGCTATCAATAAATAAAGTGTGAGGCATCAAGACTTCGGCTGCGACCATTGGATAGCGTTGTATCAGTACCTTATTAATTTTTAATTCACCAACTCGTTTAGATAAAACCAGTTTTGCGAAGCCAAGCTGAACACGTACAGCGCGCACGCCTTGTCTGACACTCGCTCTGGTGGGTTCTTTGTGAATTTGCAAAAAAAGACGATGCAGTGAAGCATCGTCTAAACGGATTTACCATCAACAACCATTCCTGGTGTGGGATACTTGTCTGATCGACGCGCCAATTTAAATCATTACAAGGTCTGACCGGTTACCTGCTGCATCGATGGCGCCATACCCACGTCATATCCAGCAGGTCGTTCACCCGTACACCACGACGGCGCCAGTGCGAGTACCATTGTCGGTATGTGCGAACAGTCTGCCTGGCCAGCGCCGTTTCAGCCTCGCAGATAAGTCTTTCCTGCGCTTCAGCCTGGTGCATCATCGCCAGTGAAGTTCGTTCTGACGACACAGAAGCAGACCGCCCTATATTGCAAGGCATGCTCAGTAACGTGAGCACCGGAGGGCATACCTTATCTTTTTTTTCTGCCGTCCCCGCCAGCGCTGATGCCTGCGCAGGGCGTGAATCGACATCGTGTAGTCTGCAGACTCTGTGCAGCTGCCGATAAAGGCGTGGCGCCACTGCAGGGATCATCATGACAGTATTCATACGCGCCCTCCCTTTCTTCCCAGCACCGCTACGATTTCCGCTGGCGTAATGCCCGCTGACACCATGTCTTCAACGCGCGTCAGCAGCCGGCCGATGGTTTCCGGCTCAAACTGTTCGGTGTTCAGAACGTACAGCCCGGTATGATCGGGATTTATCCAGAGAAGCCCGTGCCAGAACGGTGACTCGCTGCCCGGGCTCAGGATGTCGAGCGTGACGAGCGGATTTTTGCGGTGCGTCAGGCGGAGATGAACCGGGAAAACCCCGCCCCACTCTCCCCTGCACTCGCAGTCGGTAATCCAGGCTTTGCTGCGCTGCAGGGCGTTGAGTACTGTCCCGCACAACCGCCGGCGAAACTCCTCGCCGCGCGCGCTGTAGGCTTCAAAGTCGCCCGGCGTGAACGCCTTAAGACGTTGCAGTGTCACGCTCTCATCTCGGGTCAGTTCGCTGCCGCAGCAGCTGCGGTAGCCGCCGCGCCGGCGGCCGTAATACGCGGGAGTCTTGTCGTTACGGATTTTTTGTCTAGACTGATTCGCTGACATATTGGGTTCCTTATTATCTGAGTGTCATGCCCTGCGCGGAGTTACAGCTCCGCCAGGGCAACCATCCCGGCCGTCCGGCCGCCTTTCTGCTTCGTTTGCCTGCTGTTTTCATCACAATCGCAGCCTCGCGAGAGCGAAGCCGCGTCATTCAGAACGGAATGCCATCGTCAAAATCTCCCGGTGGGCAGTTGCCCTGCGGCTGTGCCTGGGGTTCCGGCTGCGGCTGAGCCGCGCTGCGACCGCCCTTGCCGCCTTTACCACTGTTACCTGACGCTCGCTGCAGGCGTCTGCTGAGGCTGACTGCTCTGCTGGCCGGCCTGTTCGCCATTGCTGCCCCCACGCCCGCCCAGCATCTGCATGGTGCCGCCGACGTTCACCACCACTTCTGTGGTATAGCGATCCTGACCGCCCTGGTCCTGCCATTTACGCGTGCGCAGCTGGCCCTCGATGTAGACCTGTGAGCCCTTGCGGAGATACTCCCCCGCCACCTCCGCGAGCTTTCCGAACAGCACTACGCGGTGCCACTCCGTGACCTCTTTGTTCTCACCGGTCTGCTTATCACGCCAGGCTTCTGACGTGGCCAGCGTGATGTTTGCGACCGCGCCGCCGTTCGGCATGTAGCGCACCTCCGGGTCCTGCCCCAGATTGCCGACCAGGATGACTTTGTTTACGCCCCGTGAAGCCATGTTCGTTCTCCTCATGCAGTTGGTTTTAAACCACGTCACCCGTTGAGTTTCGGGAGCCGCGGTGTTGACGTTTTGTGTAAATCGGCTGGTTTTTTCTTCCGGTATTCACTTCACCCGTTTGAGATCCTTCGCCGCGAGGGCGTAAACCAGCGCGGGTGACGGCAGGCGTCCGGGGCGACGGGGAAATTTATTTCTGGTCTAACGCAGTGGCCGGAAATAAATTTTCACGGCGTTCACTTCACCCTGGACGACCACGGCACCTGTGCTTGTCTCAGCCCCGGCGAGAGGACTTAAACCGGTGAAGCCCGGCGGAAAAGCACAGCACGATGCACCGGCAACGGCGGCTGAGCGGCAGCGAAACGGCGTTGCGCCTCAGAGCGGCGGCGGGCTTATGCCGGCGCGGTTCGCGCCAGCCCACGGGCTGGCTGCATGTCAGGTTGTGACCCTGCAGTTGTTTTTAAGCTTTGGGGTGGTCAGATTTGGCCGTCACGAGTCTGTCCTCAGCGCGTGAGGGCGATACCGGAGGAAGAAATGGATAAATACGGAGGATGTGTGGATTTCAAAACGTAGTCCTTATGCGAAAGCTCCCTGGAAACGGGCATAATCCTACACCTGCGGTTTCGCTTGAAAAACCCTCAGCGGTCTTTTCAGAGGAGCGCCAGCCCGGTTTACCTTAAGTCATCAGACTCCAGCCGTCAGGCCCGGAACGCTTCGCGGTCTGGCGGAGCTTGCCGGCTCAGCCGGTTAGCGCAGTGAGGCTTGACGACCCGGCATCGCCGGGGAGCCGAAGGGGACCCTTATCCACATCTTTCCTGCACAGGCGGCGCATAAAGCTGTGGATAATCAGCTGCAGGCCCTGCCAGCCTAAGCCTGCACCCAAGTGATTAATTTTTGAGCAACAGTTTTGCTATAAACCTATATAAATCAATGACTGTCTTTTAATCCTGCGCTCAGACGTTTTTCACTGTCTTGCACTGCCCGTCAAGCCAGTTAATACTACTGTAAATACATACAGCGCTTTAACAGGGATTTTGCTATGTTCAACGCCTTTGAGTTGATGCACCCGGCGGATAATCCGCCGCCCAGCTTCAGGCCCCTTTTCCTGGAACGCGTGCCATGCGGGTTTCCCTCACCCTGTCAGGACTACGCGGAGCAGGAACTCGATCTTAATGAATATCTGATAGCCCACCGGGCAAGCACCTTTTTCCTGCGTGCGCAGGGCAACAGCATGCAGGACGTCGGCCTCTATGACGGCGACCTGCTTATCGTGGATCGCTCCCTCACGCCGGAGCACAACGACGTGGTTATCGCCGAGCTTTACGGCGAGTTCACGGTAAAACGCCTTTTGCTTACCCCGAAGGGACCTGTTCTGCAGCCTATGAACCCTGCCTACCCCGTTATCATCCCGGACCCGGACACGCTTGAGATCTTCGGCGTGGTGGTGCACTTCGTGCACAGCCCTCGCAAAAGGAACTGACATGTTTGGCTTAATTGACGTGAACAGCTTTTATGCGAGCGCGGAGAAGGTGTTCCGGCCTGACCTTAAAAATGCGCCGGTGGCCATCCTGTCGAATAACGACGGCTGCGTCATCGCGCGCAGCAAGGAAGCCAAAAAGTACGTTAAAATGGGCGACCCGTGGTTTAAGATAAAAAACCAGCACTTCCCTGAAAAAATACACATTTTTTCAAGCAATTACGCCTTTTATCACTCTATGAGCACTCGTGTTATGGCCTGCATTGAGGAGATGGTGCCGCGTCTGGAGGTGTATTCGGTTGACGAAGGGTTCTGTGACTGCACGGGTATGGAAATGACTATGCCGTATGAAGATTTCGGACGCATGATCCGGGCGCACGTCAGGGCCTGCACAGGCCTGACGGTCGGCGTCGGGCTTGGGCCGACGAAGACCCTGGCGAAGTCGGCTCAGTGGGCCGGCAAGGAGTGGCCACAGTTTGGTGGGGTACTGGCGCTCACGCCTGGAAATCCGAGGCGGACAGAAACGCTGCTGTCGCGTCAGCCCGTTGGCGAACTCTGGGGTGTGGGTTCCCGGCTTGAAAAACGCCTGCAGTTGCTCGGCGTGACAACGGCGCTCGATCTGGCACGCACCTCCCCTTCCTTCATCCGTAAGAATTTTGGCGTAGTGCTGGAGCGCACGGTACGTGAGCTAAACGGCGAATCCTGCATCCCGATGGAGGATGCGCCCCCGCCTAAACAGCAGATTGTCGTGAGCCGCAGCTTCGGGGAGCGCATTACGGAATATGACGCGATGCGACAGTCCGTCTGCGCGTATGCCGAACGCGTAGCGGAAAAGCTTCGCGAGGATGGGCAGTACTGCCACCACATCTCCGTTTTTATCCGCACCTCCCCTTTCGATACCAGGCAGCCTGGTTACGGCAACACGGCCTTCGTAAAACTGCGTGTGGGTACGCAGGACACGCGCAATATCATCGAGGCAGCGGTGAAATCTCTGGACACGATCTGGCGCCCTGGCTATCGCTTTGCGAAGGCCGGCATCATGTTGAGTGAACTAAGGCCGAACGGTGTAGCGCAGCTGAACCTGTTTGACGACGAAGCGCCGCGTGCCGGCAGCGGCGCTCTGATGAACCTGATGGATTCAATGAACCGATCAGGCCGCTACAGTATTGGCTTTGCTGGTAAAGGTATCGACCCAGACTGGAAGATGAAGCGCGAGATGCTGAGTAAGGCATGGACAACGAACTGGAAGGAGCTGCCCATCGCTAAGGTGTGCTGACTACTATAGATTAGCAACGCACCATTAATCTTTAGCAACTTCATTTACTCCTTTGAGCTTTTACTGATTTACTCAAAGAAGTATGCAATTTATTACTTTTCTGGATCATAATATCTATATATTTACACTTAACTCATAAACTCAAAAGAGTATTTACTCACAAAGTTCCAGCCTTATCTGCTAGTTGCCTTTGCATGTATAGCGGGGAGCCCACAGATGGAATTAATCCAGGTGACTAAAAAACATACCAATAAGAATAAAACTGCACAATAACTTCCTTACTGATTTGAAGAAAAACTGAAAGCCCATCTAATATTTTACTCATTTACTCATTTACTCATTTACCCATTTATGGAACTCAAATGTTGCCATGCCGTCATGCATTAAGACCTTTACTCCTTTTCTGGCAACAGAGTACGGCTGAAGAGTGGTGAAAGTGGACAAGTAGAGTCATTACTCAAACACACATTTACTCATTAATTTTTAGGGGATTCAATTGATGTTATACAGGAATATGTATTTACACCTTTACTCATATACACATTGACTCACAAGAGCCTGCTACAAATCAGGCTAGCTCGCATGCTCATGTAATTAAGTTTTGCCCAAGGGCCTTACATTCAGCAGCTAATAGGTAAAGAAATTTTAAAGAGGCAACTTCATTCACTCAAATGAGTAAGTACTCTTTGGAGTGATTACTCATTTTCCTTAAGCCAGCTATCAACAAGTTCATTGATAACTTCTGTGATGCTGGTGCCACGTTTAGCGCAGGCCACTTTGAAACGCGAATGTTTATCTTCATCAAAATTGACGTTTACACGTTTCTGTTTGCTTGATGAGCTTTTGACTTCAGGCGTTTGAACAATTTTATCCAGATCGCGGTGTGCGCCAAATGTCATCATTGATGATGAGTGTTTTTTTTCAAGTGCCATAAATCCTCCTTCATATGAGTATATGAGTTTTTACTCAAAAACTGATAGTATTTCTTTTGTCAGAATTTGAATCTCGCCCTGAGCCGCTCTGTCAGAGGTGTTAAATACACTTTCACCTTCAAGAACGGATCTCACATAACTCTGGCGCTGCGTGATAGAGGTTTTAAACGCTTTAATGCCCGTCTGGTTGATGCTGTCTTTTAAAACGCTGAGCATCATTGCCTGTTCAATCTTTCTGGTGATGAGGAATCTTGCTTCCACCGGGCGGTTATAAGCCTGCGCCTCAAGAACAGTAACAACTGAACCAGCAGCTGAAAAATCAAGCGGGCTGGGTGTTACAGGAATAATGATGAGATCGCTCACCATAACGGCTGCAGAGGTGATGACAGAAAGTGAACCAGCGCCATCAATGATAACGTAGTCATAATCACTGAGTTCCTTACGAACCTGATAAACGTCTTTTTCAGATGAAGCAGTGAAAACATCAAACCCTGCTTTTCCAGCGCTATTCCAGTTGGTGAGACTCATCTGTGGATCAGTATCTACTACAGCCACTTTTTTACCGTTGCTGGCAATTGAAGAACTTACATTGATCGTTGCAGTGGTTTTGCCGGAGCCGCCTTTAGGATTTAAAAAGGAAATAATTTTCATGCTCAAAGCCTCTTTTACTCATTTGAGTGATCGCGCAAATGAGTAAACCATAAAGGATTAAGCGCGTAAAGAATCAAAGACACATTTAATCATTTACTCAAATGAGTAAAACCTCGCTATATTTTACTGCTTTAATTTCAACAGGTTGAGAAAATTTAGTTACCGAGACCACCAGAATGCTCATGTCAGATAGCGAAGGGTAGGGTGAGAGGAGGGCAACCCCTGTTCGCAGTTGCTAAATTTTGTGCCCTACAATTTCCAGCAGGTGAATTCAACTCGGGACCGCACAAGCGCCGGGTTGATAGGTATAAAAATTTCTAAGCGTATCAAACGGTATTTTTAGTGCGGGACCGGCACGTAGTACAGCAGAGTGCTAACCTTTAGCGCCAGCATAAGCAGCAGGTAGTTCTTATACCGTATCGGCATCTGATGAATCCAGGGTACGGCTAAAAATTAATGGCAACCGGTAATTGTGCGACAGAATGACTGCGGTTAAAAAGCGGGCAAATTTATGTTCACTCAGCCTCTGTTCTTGACCATTGCTTTTATGCGGTAGTTAACGAGGTTCAAAGCCGGGATTGGTGCAGAGTCGGAACATTGGCCGGAATGGGTAATGATGCGATTTGTTGCTGTATTCAAAATGGTTATAAACATGTGATCCGCTTGCCCCTTAATCTAGACCCTGATGGAGTAAATGAGCTGGAGTTCATCCTCGAAAGTGACATGTTCATTCTGTCGCCTACATGGCCCGGTTGACAAGGAGACTAGCGCTAATGAATATCTGCTAGGGATATATCGCCATAGTGGTTCTGGCGGAATCCAGAGCCAGCTGCATTGGTTCATTTTCTAGAAATCAGATATGGGAGTCTGTCTGTGAAGCTTTGCGGTAAAAGGCAGATCATCATTTTACAGTCAGGATCTCTTTAAAGCAGGTTGTATAGCGTGGCGATAGCAGCTCGCGTTTCATCTGCCAGCCATTATCCGTGCCCTGCCCGGCGAACCAGATTTTACCCAGTCCCGACCGGTTGATCTGGTCCACAGCAGATATCAGCGCTTCGGCATTAGCGTGAGGTACCTGCTGACTAAACATGTCCAGCTGTGCGACGCCTGACTGATAAAAATCTCCCAGAGCTACGCCCGCTTTTGCGTACCGGTAACCTTCACGCCATATTGCGTCAAGAGTCCGCAGGGCAAGCCCGATAATATCCCGTGTGTCACTAGTTGGGTATTCGCACATCATAGCGGCAGAGTTACCATACTGAGGTTCGTTACCGTATCGCCCTGTATTGACTGACACACTTATGTGCTGACATTTCGATCCCTGCTCTCTGAGCTTTTCACTGGCACGGGTGGCATATGTTACGACAGCCTGCTGCAGATCTTCGATACGGGTGACACGTTGTCCGAAACTGGGCTCACAACAATCTGCTGCTTTGGCGAAGTAGAATCTTCCAGAGCTCAACAGGATTCTCCGTTGAGCTCGCGAACTGTCCGCTCAACTATCATATCAAAGCTTTTCCGGATCATGCTTATATTGCTGTCTGCAAGCTGTAGTGCTGTACTGATACCCATCGCATGCAGGCGTTTGCTGAGCTTGCTACCTATGCCCCATACATTATCCACGCTGACCAGCGCCAGCAATTTGCGCTGCCGGTCAGATCTGGGAAGATCGACTAACCCGTTTGTTCAGGTCCATTTTTTGGCAGCAAAATTGGCCAGTTTGGCCAGCGTTTTGGATGGGCCAAATCCGACGCCGATGGTTAGCCCGAGTTCTTTTTTTATCCTGTCACGCATCTGGCGACCGAATTCTTCTAGAGACATATACGGGGTTATACCACTGACATCCAGAAATGACTCATCTATCGAGTATATTTCCTGCCCCGCAGCCATCTCGTATCTCCGGCTTCATGCTGCTAATTACAGCTTATACACACCATAGTTTATGATATGAGGTTATTCAGTCACTGAGAGGGTGAGAAAAACCTAGTCCGGCAATATCAGTCAGCGCATAAGCTACAACGCCCCAGACGGGTAGCTCCTGAGTTTCATCGAGCAGTGTGATGGTCTGGTCATCCTGAAGCTCTTGAAGTGCCGGTACGGGGTTTATAAGGAGTCTGCGAAGCACAAGCTCTCCGCTAATATCAGCCACAATGGTGTGTTTGTGTTGAGGCGTGAGCGCGCGATCAATGGCGAGAACAGAGCCCTTCATAATTCCGGCTTCTGGATAGCTGCTGTCACTACGAACAAGAAAAGTGGAGTGAGAAGACAGAGTGACCAGATCGCCCAGGCTGAGTCGTTGTTCTGCAAAATTCAGTGCTGGATTCTGAAAAGCCATTTGCTGCCTCTAGACTGAATAGAGTTTTAAATATAGCCCCGGTCTTTATAGTAACGGCGCAGGCGCGTTAGCTGTTTCAAGCAGCTCTGGTCTGGCAGCGTTTGCATTTATCCACAAATCCACAAGCCCGATCCAATAGATTATCCAATTAGATCCTTATAGTACCAGATAGATCCCCACAGCTCTCAGGCCTTGCCACGCGTGGTCTAAGGCCTGATCCCGATGTGTGCTGCCGGGAAAACAGTGTGTGCTGTTGGGGATTTAATGTGTGCTGGCGGGGTGGTAATGTGTGCTGTAGGGATGTATTGTGTGTGCTGACGGGACAGGGATCTTTTTAATCCACATTCTAAACTGACGGTTACAACGTGAGATAACTCCATGACGGATAAGTCATTTATTGCTGATGCGCTATACAGTGATATGATCACAAAAGAAAAACAACTCACTGTTAATTCAAACAACACCGTTCAGCCGGTTGCGCTAATGCGCCTTGGCGTTTTTGTCCCCAAGCCCACCAAATCCCAGGGCGAAAATAATATTGTGGATGCGTCTGATCTGTTTTCTCAACTGGAGATTGCGAAAGCCGAGGGGTATGACAATATCAATATCTCCGGCCCTCGCCTTGATATGGACTGCGACTTCAAGGTGTGGATCGGCGTTATCTATGCGTTCAGCAAGTACGGATTAAACTCAAACAAGATAGAGCTTCGGTTTACAGAGTTTGCCAAGGGCTGTGGATTCGCGTCCAAGCGTATTGATGCCCGCCTGCGTAGCGCAATACATGAGTCTCTGGGCAAACTGCGCAATAAGTCTGTTTCGTTCAAGCGCGGCGCTGACGTTCGTGGCAGCTATCAGACGGGTCTGCTTAAAACCGGCTATTTTGACGCAGATAAAGACATTGTCCAGCTTGAGGCTGACGAAAAACTGTGGGAGCTCTTTCAGCTGGACTATCGTGTGCTCCTGCAGCAACATGCGATTAAAGCTCTTCCCAAGAAGGAAGCTGCACAGGCTATCTATACTTTCATCGAGAGCCTTCCTGCCAATCCTGTTCCCGTGGGTTTTTCACGCTTGCGTGAGCGTCTTTCTCTCTCCAGTTCAGTAAGTGAGCAAAACCGTACCATCAAAAAAGCGCTGGAGCAGCTGCAGAAAATTGGTTACCTGGAATTTTCATTGGTGAGAAAAGAGCGCGAGAATTACCTGATCATTCACAAGCGGAACCCCAAGCTCAAGCCTCCGGGCTTATAAAATGTGTGCTGACAGGATATGAGCTTTAGCAGCATGTGTGCTGGTGGGTTATATACTCGAGCAGCTTCATAAGCTTTACCCAGCTTTGCCTAGTTGCATCTTCAGGCCCGAACAGGATGTGCGCTGTGAGGAAGGTTATCTTTTATCTCCCGGCAGCACACATTTTGGTACCAGTAATACCCGTCAGCGCCCACTGATGATGCCCGAATGAAAGTTTTATCCCGTCAGTACACATTCCGATGCGGTTCTAAACTCTCTTTTTTCCCGTCAGCGCACATCAGACGATGCCTACCGGTATCCTGACCCGCCAGTACACATTCTATGGCTGAAATTTCATGAATCACCCGTCAGCACACATGCATCTGCTTTAAGAACCTGCAGGGTGATTTTTGTTTACAATCGGATAGCGTGCAAATGACGCGTTTCCGGGTCTGGCCAGAGGCACTGCTGATATATAACACATGATCGAACTCAAACGTTCAGCCGGACCTGTTTATGCTTGTTTATACCGGCTGAACAGCCCCGTTTGTGAGAGCATGGCAATCGAAAAGAGCAGATGGGACATATGACGTATGATGGTCAGAACAGACAGTACAGAGGGATGCATGATATGCAGAGCGTTTTTATTTATGTCACCGGCAGCTGTAACGCGCAAACGCGTGAGGGATCGGCCATGGTGCTGACAGAGCAGGGCAGTGAAAAAAGGCTACAGACGTTTAATTACAGTGACACCACAGCGAATCGCTGCATCATTCAGGGTCTCATTGACGCCGTGCTACAACTGGAGGCGCCGCATCATGTAGTGCTGATAACGTCGACACCTGTTGGCGTTGTCAGCGCATCGAAAAGAAAGGGGCCGAACCAAGGCCTGGTTAATGAACTTCTAAGCGAACTTTCTGTTCGGCAATGCACATACTGCTTTGAAGTTCGTAAAGGAGGGGGGACGCGTAGATCTGTGCATCAACGTTAAATACAAATCGGAATATAAGCAGCCACGCTGAACATGAGCTAAACACTGATAACATTCCAAAAACAGAAGGCCAACTGACTAAGTTGGCACACAGGAAAGCAGTAAAACCGTATGGTCAGCCTAGGTGAGAACTCTACGTTCAGTGAGAACAAATGTATGTAATAGCGCCTCTGTCTTTAACTATTATGTCGCCCTCAGGTGAGTTATAAAAAGAAAGATAGTAAATTGCATCTTTACTCAACATTTCCCTGAAAATGATATTGTCAGGAACCGTGTCATTATTCTTTTTTATGGTCGAATCATAAGTTATGACGTTTATTTTTTTTCCATGAATTTTAAACGGCATATCAGAATTTAGTATATATTCTTTTTTTCCTCCTACCACAGTTCCCCTGTATGTTGAAAGTCCCTCTCCATTGCTGAAAATATACCCATTAAACGAGGCGTAAATCTTGTTGCCGTCCGGGTAAGACAATGTTAATTCTGAGGAGCAAGTATAAATCAGCTTTTTACTATTAAAAAAAATATAATTAACTAAAAGACCCAGCACCAAAGTTATCATCGTGACTGAGTAAAAAATCTTATCTGACTTTATCATTTTTATCCCGCCAGAGACTTAATAGTCTCGCATTTGTTTTTTCCGGAAGAACGGGAGCAAACACCAATGGTATACTCATTAAATTTTTCGGATCTAATAAAATTATCCTGGAAGTACACGCTTTTCTCCTCGCTGCTGCAATCAACATGATTATCAGAGAGCAACTTAATAGCCCTATCTTTCAGAAGGTTTATATTATATCCGACACTACTGTTAATAATATAAACATGGCAAGAATGAAAATCGAAAATATCGTACTGAACTAACGGAGAAAAAGTTAATTTTTTATTATACTGATGATAAAAAAAGTCGTGCTTAACACTACTATTAAAAGTGGAAGAAGCCAACGGAAAAAATTATTTCTCTCATCTGTTCTTTGTTTAATAATTCCAGCGCCTAGGTTATTTTCAAATTCAGATGATTTTTCTTTATTCATAATGGAATGACTTTCCTCTGAAGAAAAAATCACAGGAGCAACTCCTGGAGATTCTACTGAGGATGAAGTGTTTGCTGCCCCCTTAGAAAGTTCAAAAACATCAATCTCAGCAACGAGCTTAATGCCAATTTTAGGTACCGTAACGATAACTGCTTTATTATAATCAAGCCTTTCAAGAGTTTTCCTTATTTCACTCACGGCCATGTATAGGTTATTATAAGATGATTTATATCCATAATCATCCCAGACCTTCTGCAAAAGGTCATCACGGCTTGATATTTCATTTGCGTTCCTTACCAGTTCGAGAAGCAGGCGTGAGGCGGCATTAGAAATAAGTATGCTATTTTTAGCATCAGGGATTAAAGACAATTCATTTGTTGCAGGCGTGAACCTGATGCCTTTATTCAGAATAAAATACATGTTAACCCCTCGATGTTCTCAACCAGCCAGCTAAACTCCCTGCACTTGTGATGAGCAGGCAGCTGCATAATGGCTCCTATAGAAGCATTAATAATATCTTTATACCGAAGCAGTATCACTACTTACACGGAAAAAGCCCTTTATAATAGCAAAAATACGGGATAATAGTCTTTTTTTTACCAGTATACTTATACAAGTTGTCGCGAAGACTTCCCGGGTTCAGAATTATCTCATCAAATCTGTAAGTGAAGGAGGTGCGTTTACGTCATAACTTTGTCTGTCTAAGCGAAATTGGCACCGGTCAGTATTTTTGCTTCGCAACATGTTTATCTTAATTCAGTTATTAATCATTCTGATACTTTATCAATACGGCCCTCTTAAAAATGGATATTTTGTGTGAATTAAATTAAAGGAACCAATCCCTATGCAAGACATGAATGAGATAGCAATATGGCCAGGTTCAAACTACTTTCTTCGTACAGGACTTAAATTCATTGCTCAATCGTGTTTGGATGTTGATATCAGGAAAGGCTACATATTCGTTGATTTCTCAGCT
This sequence comes from Timema californicum, assembly GCA_902141385.1. NCBI lineage: Eukaryota > Metazoa > Arthropoda > Insecta > Phasmatodea > Timematidae > Timema > Timema californicum. The sequence continues at coordinate 2,948 of CABFOW010002884.1, read as the reverse complement.
CCAAATCTCCGTTTCTTCACCAATAGTGAATGGATCAACACGCTAAGAACAACAAGTATGAGGATAGTTTTAATCTGCGATAGCATTATGGAACCTTTAGCTGAGTACTGGAGACTTCGCGAAAAGCGTATTTACACTGCAATCTATACAGATTATAACATAACCAAGATTGTGGAAATGTTAACTTTGTCTGCTTTTTTTTCACGTATGGATGCCACACGTAGAATTAATAGACTGGATAAAAAGGAGGTTTTTCACATCGACCTGTCATTGCAAGGCCTATCTCCAAGTGAGATGTCACAAGTTCTTAATCTTCCGGTTAAAAAAATTTACAATATAAAGCAGGGAATAAACAGGAAGTTAAGAAAGGACATAGAAAGAATTATGTTCAGCCAACTTTAACTATTTAACACGGCTTCCACATTCAGGGTTCCATATCTCCCTGGTGATCGACTGTCCAGTATATGGTTATTATGAGCGGCGGGGTCGATGACGTTATCGCCTGCCTGACCAGATTAACGGGTAAAGTAAATAAAGGTTACATGCACAGGGAGGTTATCCGACTAATAGGTATAAATTTTCAGTTAAATGAAATTTCCGTGCTGATGAGGCTAAGTCCTAAAACAGCCTACGGATATATCGGCCAGCTAAAAAACCATTTTCATCAGCCTCGCCTCAGTAAACTTTATTGCTTTATTAAAAAGCTGAGCGGACACTACTAATCTTATTTTAATAAAATTTAAATTATGAATAATCAGGCTTTTAATTTGAGTCTGCTGGTAATTTCATTACTGGCGGCACGGGGAAGTATTGCTTCAGCCACCTTTACAGGTGATACAAGTCAGAGCAGTTCCGGGGATCAGGTTATTGAAATTATCAGCGATATTTTTGTCGGCAATACGGCTGCAGGAGATATAGATAATCCTAATGGTACGCTTGTGATTAATAACGGAACGGAGCTGAACGGATCACGATATCTGACTATCGGAAGACTACCCGGTACAGCTGGTCGTGTTGATATCAGCGGCCCCGGCAGTGAACTGAACCTTAGCCGCGCACTGTATGTGGGCGATCAGGGCTCGGGCGTAATGAATATTACTGACAGTGCAAAAGTCACCAGTAATTCCTGGGGGGGCAACTCCGGATATATCGGCACGCGGGCGGGCACAAAAGGGATTGTCACCGTCTCAGGGACGGGCTCGAGCTGGACAACGAACGGTACGATTGATGTCGGAACGGAGGGCGAAGGTGTTCTGGTGGTCAGCGATCATGCCCATGTCAACGTGGGCTCATCATTTTGGATAGGCCGTAACGATGGAAGTAAAGGATCTGTACTGGTGACAGACGGTGGGGTGCTCAACGTGGCGGCTAATTTCCTCGTCGGTATTCATGGAGATGGCTCAGCTGAGATCAGTAATGGCGGCATCGTTAATACCAGAGTAGCGATGATTGGTGAAGATAAGGACAACAGCTACCTGCTTGTTACCGGGCAGGGTTCGCAACTTAATACTGGTGAGTACCTGAATGTCGGCCAGCAGGACGGAACCGCCAGATTGGTTGTCGCCAACGGTGCCAAGATAACAACCTCGCTTAACGGAAGCACGCCCGGCTCGACAAACGGGTTTGATATCGGGTTTGTGGCGGGCGACTCAGGTAACGTGCTTATTATCGGCAAGGAGTCAGTAATCAGTACGTTTGGAAGAACGGGACTGACTGAATAGACCCGGGTTTCGTAGACACTTTTTTGCCTCATAATGGAGGCCTAATGAAGGAGTGTTTATGTCAGTCAAAACGTTCACTGAAGAATTCAAAATTGAAGCCGTAAAACAGATCACTGAGCAGGGGTACCCTGTATCTGAGGTCTCCTCTCGACTTGGTGTATCCACTAATAGTCTTTACGCCTGGGTTAAGCGCTACCAGAAGCCCGAGCCGCAGCGTAAGCAGGACGATGCACTTCAGCATGAAGTAAAGCGCCTCAGGCAAGAACTTAAGCGAGTAACTGAAGAGCGGGATATCTTAAAAAAGGCCGCCGCGTACTTTGCAAGAACGTCAGGCTGAAGTACGCCTTCATTAAAAAAATGTCGTCCTTTTATGCTGTACGCAGGTTATGCCTGGTTCTTGGCCTCCATCACAGCGGTTATTACCAGTGGCTAAAGCGGCCTAAATCTTTGCGTACCCGGCAAGATGAACGGCAAACAGGCTTGATTAAACAACTGTGGCTTGAAAGCGGTACGGTTTACGGCTATCGAAAAATCTGGCTCGATATGAAAGATCTGGGTGAATGCGTCGGACGTAACAGGATCGCGCGCCTGATGAGGCTCGCTGAACTAGCATCTCAGACTGGATACCGAAAACGACGCTATTACGGTGGCGGAAAGCCTTCTTTTGCCAGTCCAAATTACCTTGAACGCCAGTTCGTTGTCCTAACCCCAAATACGCATTGGGTGAGTGACATGACTTATATAAGAACGCATGAGGGTTGGCTGTATCTGGCTGTTGTTCTTGATCTCTTCTCACGCAGGGTTATCGGCTGGAGCATGGGCGGACGAATGACCGCTGAGTTAGTAATGGATGCATTATTGATGGCGGTATGGCGACGTAAACCAACGGCAGAAGTATTAATCCATTCAGATCAGGGCTCTCAATATACGAGCGAAAGATGTCAGCATTTTATGACAGCTCACAATTTAAAAAGCAGCATGAGTCGTCGGGGTAATTGCCATGACAACGCAGTGGCAGAAAGCTTTTTCCAGTTGCTAAAACGGGAACGCATAAAGAAACGGATCTATAAAAATAGGGAAGAAGCGAAGGCGGATATCTTCGATTATGTCGAGATGTTTTATAATGCTAAACGCCGCCACAGTGCCTGTGAGGATCAAGCCCCTGCAGTTTATGAAAGTGCCTGGTTCATGAGGCACGGAACAGTCTAGGAAACTAGGGTCTATTCA
>CABFOW010002883.1:44116-70517 GCA_902141385.1 Timema californicum | reverse complement strand
CCCCCCCCCCCCCCTTAACCTCAGCCATAGCACATCTTGACCGATTCTAGCCCCACGTGTTAGTTACCAGACCGAGGATGGTGACACTTAAATCATTTTTAATTTTTATTAGTATTAAAACTTTACAATTATATGTTATTTTTTATCTCAAATAGTTGGAGAGATAGGATCAAAATTGGAAATTTACGCTATGTAAAGTATTATCAGTTATTTTTATGGGGAAATGAGGGTTGCCATCTTGTTTGTGATGTTTAACCATTCCCAAACACGAAATTTAATCAAAATCGTTAAGGCAATATTTAGGAGAGTCGATTTGATTTATTTTTGCCCTTCGGTAAACTACCCTTAATTTTAGGGTTAGATATTTAATACCAAAATGTCCTCAAAGGAACCCCATAAAAACCCCAGATACCAAGTTTAAATCCGATCGGTAAAATGGTTTCGGCTCTAGGTCGAGATACAGACGTACAAAGAGATAGATAGACAGAGAGAAAAAAATAAATAGAAAATCTGGCTGTTAGATTGTCGCTTGGTCTATACTCTAAGGGCGTAAAGTCTCAGCTTTCATCTAAGCCCTGCAGTCCATGTAGGACCGTCCCATGTATTTTGATATTGAATATTCAATGCTCAAACCCAAAAACAATCATGCTTGGTAGGAAAATGTATATGTGTCCAGAAAAGTATAAGGTCAACACAAATTATTTTATAAATTATACAATTGTTTAATTTATTTACTGTTAAATATTCTATTTTATTTATCATACAAGTTTATAAATAACACATTTTCAAATTAATTATATTTTGAAATCATCCAAGTTTTAATATTGTCGCTACACGTTTTTACAAATGATATTGTGTCAATAATAAGGACCTTACGGTTTCTATTTCTTGCAACTAATTTTCTTGCCACGGGGTTTGTGTTTTTTGTTCTTATTGTTGTCCTGTAACAATACGAGGTTCTGAATGCTCAGTCGGAGATCTCGCAAGTCTTGCAGAGCCATTTTGGCCAGCTGGCCCTCGTGTGTATTCCGTGGTTCATATATCAAGTGTGCCACGGCTTCTCGTAAGTAGCCTTCTGATTCTTGCAGCATCTTTAGTAGTTCCGGTTCCTTTGTCTTGCCATTTCTGAACTGTTTGTTGGCAATCGCGCTAGTGGCGGTGTGAAGCTCATACAGGGAAATACCTGTAACATGCATACAAACAGTTATTTATAAATGTTTAGTTAAATCTTACCATTAAAATGGAGAAAACTAAAGTTACCTCCTCTGTGTTCATCCAAAACGAGCTTTAGCTTAACATTTATTGGAGGGGGAATGGAGGCAATTAGTAAAATAAAGGTGAAATAAATCTTTAACAATTCTAAAAAAAGTTGTTTTTTTGTGCTTTTAAATTTTGTGTTTTAGGAATTGATGATTAATAAAAATTAACTCGTTTGATTTTTATTATTATTTTTATTATTATTATTATTATTATTATTATTAGCACCACGTCTTACTACCCGTTCGGGTTATACGCACTTACGCTAATGTGTAATGGTAGGGTGATTGTGAGATGAAATGGAGGACCTACAGTTTAACGTGGAATCCGAACCACGGTGTAGGCCTGGCATTCCCCACATTCACAAGATGTATTGTCAGAGGTGAAGGAAGGGTTTGGTAGTTTGATTTTAAGTGAGATAAAGTTACAAGGAAGGGTCTTTGTTGATTTTTTTTATGTTTAAAAGAGAGACATACCATTGTTTTGTTAAGTTGTGGCTATTTCATAAGCATTTACATTTTACTTTCTGCTTAGTCTGAAAAAAATAATCAAACAGTTTTTTTTCACCCTCTTCGTTTCCCACGTGGTCTAACGCGTTACTCTCCCAGTAGACCAGGTTTCTAATGACGGGGAGGTTGAGGTTCAAATCTCGGTCGGGTCTACCGAGGGCGAATTCCAAAATGGTTTTATACTCTCCCTCCGTGTAAATGTGGGTACACTTTCTCTAAAGATAACCTTCCCAATCCCTAAAACTACTAGCGTAATTAGTACACAAACGTATAACCTGAACGTTTAGTAAGAGGTGGTGCTAGAAAAGCAAAACTATTTTTCTCTCTTGGTCGTTCAAAATTGTAAAACTCAGCACTAGCATTCAATCATTCAAAACTAAACTAAATTCCAAAAATCATCTGAGTTACAGCAATTCCATCCACAAATGAAATTGTTAAACAACTGGCCTGAGTAGTTAGTCGATTGTGAACAACTCTCCCTTGACCGTATTATAAAGGTTGGTTTATTTTCAATACCGTATTTGTAATTTATAGTTCATTAATTCATTTTTATTGAGCGATGGATTTTGTACAATAATATAAATTAATAAATTATCATCATCAATCATATACTATCTCCAGGCTATGGCTGTGTCGGTTCAGTAAAACACCTCCATCTTTCTCTGTAGTGACACCATTCTTCTCCTCTCACTCGCACACGTGTCTACCTTATCATTCTGCATCTCTTGGGGTAGTTTTTTTAAATACCTACTCTCTATAACTATCTTTGGGGCTGTTTTTTTTCCATCCTCATTACATGGCCATACCATCTCAGTATTTCCTCTTCTACCATCTCATGTACACTCCATTTGCCTTGAAAATTAGCAGTCTTACCTTGACGGATTAAACTATGACTCTAGCTTATAAGTTATACCATAGTGGAACCATATCAGGTGAGAGTGATACCTAACAGGTGAACGAAGGGTACTTCCTGTACCCCAACTCTTGCCCGGACAACTTCATTACTAATCCTGTCTTTCATTGTAACATGTACTTCAGAAACTTCATTCGTATAGACTCCTCTTTTCTGGTCTGTTACATCCAATGTATATGTTTATGCTCATACGTAGCATGCCTTATATAACACTTCTTTACACTTCTATCGTCCACAGCAGGTCTCTTACACACCTGTAGAATACCCACCTATGCTAGCCTTTTATTATTACATTTTCTCCACTCCCATCATTCAATATTTCTTCCAAGATTCGACACTTTTTAATTCCCTCAGATCTACTTTATCCAGCTACCTATTGTCTAACATTTCAATTCCCTCAGATCTACTCTATCCGGCTACCTAGTGTCTAACATTTCAATTCCCTCGGATCTATCTCTATCCGGCTACCTAGTGTCTAACATTTCAATTCCCTCAGATCTACTCTATCCGGCTACCTAGTGTCTAACATTTCAATTAACTTAGTCATACAATTCTAAATACCTTTATGTTAGTGTTCGGAATTTCTCTAGTCTAACTTTCTAACTTTTTAGCATCTTAAGTTTTGGTAGTTGATACTTATTGAACCCAACATAAAATACAAATTATAGTAACATACAATTTTTTAAGGGTTTTAAATGTATTTATTTTCATTTTAAATTTGAGAGAATCGGTCATTTTTATTGTAAAAAATATGCTGTTTCCAGAAAACGAATTCAAGGTAAATTGTCTAGTAGAATATAACAAAAATTGTTGGTAGTTCAACCAATAAGATAAAAAAACGCTCTTTTTTACTAGTATTTAAAAAATCAAATATAAAATAATATAATATTACAAAACGTATTAACCCTAGTAGTAATAAATTTTGAAGAAATAAACCAATTGATGGTTCTTTAAACAACAAAATGTGTTGATTATAACGTTACTTTTATTATGTCTGGTTTATAATAACCCGCTTATATTTTGCTTTAGGGGATTTCAACTTACATTTTAACATTATAAATTTTTCAATCTACTGCACGCATAGGACTGAAATTTTAGAATCAGTAGCCCTCGTGAGCAAGCATATGCACCCCGAAGCTGAAATTTTAGTTTTTTAATTAGCTTTTTTAAAATGCATTAAAAACTGTGTCGGAAGAAATAAAATGAAGATATTTTTTTCTGCAGTTACCCTGGCAACGTCGGCTACTTCTGCTAGTGGTTTATAATGATATATTTACCTAATAGCCTGGAAATTCCTGGTTCCAGTCTCCTGAGAATAGGAATAATATCAAGACAAAGGTCTATTTTCTTGGCCAGTATTTTGTTGTTTGGTTGGTTGGTATTCCTGTAGACTGCGATAAGGTTTTGTTTCAACTCTAAGATGAGACTATGATGAGGCGCAAAGGACCGTTGCAGACGAAACAACAGATCTTCCATATCTTTGGAGCTGCCTGTGGACATCAGTAAACACTACAAACCAAAGGGCATTTTATTGCAAAGCAAGAGTTAATCTGAGTCTTTTGTAAAGCAACATCGCACATAACGACAGAATCTATCATTAAAATGCATAAACGTGTCATTGAAAAAAAAAATATATATATATTTAGCTAAGAAGTTAGTGAAAATTATAACAATCAATACGACTACAGTTCGACCATAAGAGAATAATGAATATGAAATTAATATTGAAGTGCTGCGTGGCTTAAGGTGCGGAAGAAGGGAGCGCGAGTAATTTTACAGTTTTTGTAGCATTACATTTTTTTGGGCCAAAATGAATCAAATATTTCTCCTGTAGCATCATAGAATTTAGTTTTCTGCACATGTTAATATCAATAAATCTTAAATATTTCTCAAGGTTGTCTTGGAATTTGGTCAAAACTTTTTAAATAAAGAGAAAATGTTTAGACAAATTTTCAGGAAACCCTTGGCATATATTCAAGATATGTTGATATTAGCATGTGCAGAAAACTAAGCTCTGCGTTGCTACTGGAGAAATATTTGATTTATTTTGGCCAGCAAATTACAATTCTATAAAAACTGTAAAAACACTTGCGCTCCCTTCTGCCGCACCTTAAGGGCTTTATTTTTAAACCACGTGATTTTCGACTCTGAAGGGCGTGGCAAGGGCAAGACAGGGCGGCGGCACCACGCGGCCCAAAACGCGCCAAAACAACATTCTTATTTTTCTGACAACTAAAGATTTTGTGTTGGGACCGTAATATTTTAAAACGTAGTTCTATTCAGGCATGGCAGGGCTATGTAACTATATTTTAAAATTTTAAAAGTCACTTTTAAAACGCTTTAAAATAATACGTTTTTTTGAATTAACTATTTTTTTCTAGGTTTGAAAGGAGAAAATAAAGAAACAAAGATGTAGTGACAAAGTTAGACACTTTAATTTGTCCGATTATTTTTTCGGGGAGCATATTCCTATCCATTGATTATATATCTATTTTTTTAGACAATATATGTTTTGACATTGAATTCCTAAACTAGGGAAACACATTAGTTGGAGTTTTCTGACAGAAAAGAGACAGAGGTAAATAACGAATGTTGATGGTAAATCCATGTTTGTGACGTTGTAAAGTATCATTGTGGACATTTTTTCATGGTTGTCACGACTTATTCTATAAACAATCTTATACATATAAAAAGTGGAAAGATATTTTCTATAATAAAATATTTGGTATTCCCTTACTTTCAATTTCAGTGGATGCATTTGTCCCATGTATGGATATTTGTTATTTAATTCGTCTTTATTTTGTTTCCTACAGCTATTTACTATTTTTCTAGAAAATATATCCTCTTTAAGGGCATTATATTGCTTGTTTCATAATATATTCTGAAGAATTCCGTCAGAGATAAACTTAGGTAGGACTATGATCTGAAATAACAGATTAATTTTATATCATTCTTTTGATTTCTACTTTTTTGTTCATTGGCATAATAATGTAAGTGTAATTTTGACACGACAGACACGAATTTCTCACTACCCGGATCGTCAATTTATGGCATCTTTTTATTTAAAAAAACAAGAAATGTTGGTCTGATAGAGACGGCCGTAAGAAAGGAAGGTTATATTTAAGTCTATTGATAGACGCGGTTAGGAGGGTGGAAGCCGTGAGTCTATTGCTAGACGCTGCAGGGAGGAAGGAAGGAAGGATCTCACGAGTCTATCGCTAGATGCTGTAAGAAGGAACCCTCGAGTCTATCGCTAGACGCTGTAAGAAGGAACTCACGAGTCTATCGCTAGATGCTGCAAGAAGGAACTCACGAGTCTATCGCTTGACGCTGCAAGAATGAACTCACGAGTCTATCGCTTGACGCTGCAAGAAGGCACTCACGAGTCTATCGCTAGACTCTGCAGGAAAGAAGGAAGGATCTCACGAGTCTATCGCTAGATGCTGCAAGAAGGAAGGAACTCACGAGTCTATCGCTTGATGCTGCAAGAAGGAACGCACGAGTCTATCACTAGACGCTGCAAGAAGGAACTCACTAGTCTATCGCTAGACTCTGCAGGAAGGAAAGAAGGAAGGATCTCACGAGTCTATCGCTAGATGCTGTAAGAAGGAAGGAACTCACGAGTCTATCGCTAGATGCTGTAAGAAGGAACTCAAGAGTCTATCGCTTGACGCTGCAAGAAGGAACTCACGAGTCTATCCCTAGATGCTGCAAGAAGGAAGGAACTCACGAGTCTATCGCTAGATGCTGCAAGAAGGAAGGAACTCACGAGTCTATCGCTAGATGCTGTAAGAAGGAACTCACGAGTCTATCGCTTGACGCTGCAAGAAGGAAGGAACTCACGAGTCTATCGCTTGACGCTGCAAGAAGGAAGGAACTCACGAGTCTATCGCTTGACGCTGCAAGAAGGAAGGAACTCACGAGTCTATCGCTTGACGCTGCAAGAAGGAAGGAACTCACGAGTCTATCGCTTGACGCTGCAAGAAGGAAGGAACTCACGAGTCTATCGCTTGACGCTGCAAGAAGGAAGGAACTCACGAGTCTATCGCTTGACGCTGCAAGAAGGAAGGAACTCACGAGTCTATCGCTTGACGCTGCAAGAAGGAAGGAACTCACGAGTCTATCGCTTGACGCTGCAAGAAGGAAGGAACTCACGAGTCTATCGCTTGACGCTGCAAGAAGGAAGGAACTCACGAGTCTATCGCTTGACGCTGCAAGAAGGAAGGAACTCACGAGTCTATCGCTTGACGCTGCAAGAAGGAAGGAACTCACGAGTCTATCGCTTGACGCTGCAAGAAGGAAGGAACTCACGAGTCTATCGCTTGACGCTGCAAGAAGGAAGGAACTCACGAGTCTATCGCTTGACGCTGCAAGAAGGAAGGAACTCACGAGTCTATCGCTAGATGCTGCAGGAAGGAAGGAACTCACGAGTCTATCGCTTGACGCTGCAAGAAGGAAGGAACTCACGAGTCTATCGCTAGATGCTGTAAGAAGGAACTCACGAGTCTATCGCTTGACGCTGCAAGAAGGAAGGAACTCACGAGTTTATCGCTTGACGCTGCAGGAAGGAAAGAACTCACGAGTCTATCGCTAGATGCTGCAGGAAGGAAGGAACTCACGAGTCTATCGCTTGACGCTGCAAGAAGGAAGGAACTCACGAGTCTATCGCTAGATGCTGTAAGAAGGAACTCACGAGTCTATCGCTTGACGCTGCAAGAAGGAAGGAACTCACGAGTCTATCGCTTGACGCTGCAAGAAGGAAGGAACTCACGAGTCTATCGCTAGATGCTGCAGGAAGGAAGGAGCTCACGATGGTTGATGGATTATATATTTTTTTAGAGAAATGAAGGGAAGGATTGATGCTGGGGTTAAAATTTCCAAAACTAAAAGAATAAACAACTTCTCACGGGGCTAGACGATTAACATGGGTCCCCTCAAAACTGCCAAAGTTTTTTTTTATAAAAAACACTTTTTGGGGAGGGGGAATTGAAATTTTCCATGTATGTTACCAAACCTTCCCGGAGGGCTAAATGGTTTTTGAAATGAAGTGCTTAAAACCTATACAATTAATTATAAACACTATTTTTGATGTGGTTAAGTTGAAATTTGTTAGGCACGTAAGAAAACAATTCAAGAAAATAAAACAATCCTTAAAATTTAAAATTAGGATGTATGTGGGAACTGAAGTTGGTGTGGTTGGTGGGGGGTGGGAGGGGAATAAATAGGGGGAGTAAATATACATCTGTCCAAAAGAATTAATAAGATCTAATTTTTGTCATGGAAGAAAATTTAAATTTGCCAAATTGTTAAAAGGAACATTCATCATAAACATAAAATCTGTAAAGTTTGGAATTTAAAAATCAGGTGCTGGAAAGTTGGGGAAGGGAGGTTCTAATAATTGTCTACAATGATAAAAAAAAATTTCTCAATCAAGATGAAAAATATAGCTTTGTAAAGGTAGATGTAAAATGTTTCAAAATAAACGAATACAAAAGCTATTATCTTAAAGTGAATGCATAGTTAAAAATCGAAGGATATCTATGGATGAGATAACATTAATTGTGTCACTATGACACCCTAATTTGTTTATTTATATTATTCAAACAAACAAACTAGGGTGACATAAGTTGAGGACCATGAATCTTTTTGGGACATCATGATGCTCAATATTTATTGCTCTTTTAACGGAATATATTATTTTATTTATGCTCTTTGTTGAAATATGATTTTTTTTACCAGCATGTTCCTGTAACAATGTATTTCCTTCATCTCAATTATCTATGATCCTGTTTAGGTAACTCTTGCTTTGACAATGGATTGCGTTTGTTTGTGCACTCAATTTGCATATATAAGGTTTTTTTACCTATATTTATTAATATCCACAGTTGGTTTGTTATTGCCATTGTTAGCTCAGGATTTTACATGGAGGAACTATCAAAAACTATCAAAATTATGGCTGCCGGATGTTCAACATCATAATTTGATATATTTTGATACTACTTAGCCGTGCGAAGATCGGCTCAAACTTCTAGTGTATTATATATTTAATGATGTGTTGATTTTGTAAATAACATTTTTAGGACTATAATTCGAAATATTTTACTAATTAAATTTTATTAGTGAATGGTAGGGATGGGAATTTTTTTAAGTTAATTTGACTGGCTTCAGTTTGACAAAGAATTAACGCATATCTTAGTTTTGTGATACATCTATTTGATGGGTAATAGGGTTTTACGTACAAGACGTGTATGACGTACTTTTGTCGATATCCTCCAGCAAGTCCTTGCCTCTTGCGGTAGCGGAATGAACCACTAGAGGGCTGTAGTAATGCCCGCATTGGTTACACTCCCACGGACTATTCTCCTTAAGAGCGTCCACTGGACTCACCAGTCCCTTGCCTCTGCACTTGACACACTTGAGAGAACTCATGTAAGTCCCAAGTTCTGTCGGGTCACGGCAGCGAGAACACGTACAATCAAAATACTTGCCTTCGTGAAGGTGTTCTCTTCGTTCACATGTTCCCTGGGAGGAGAATCGAGCCTTATTCAAACTGTCATGTCATGCTATACTACAAGCGGATGTACAAATATAGAATTAGAGAACTTGAATGATAATGTAATTTGCTTATAAATACAAACAATTAAGATAATTTAATAATTTCGTTACTATTATTATTATTATTATTTTAAATTCTCAATAAAAATATTAATTACTATTATTAAATTCAATTAATATTTTAATCAATCATTGAATTCGATTAAATTTTACTTAGTATATAAAATCAAACTACATAATTTTCGTAATCCGTAGATAAACTAAAATTAAACAATTCCTCTTTGGAGCAAAAAACAAAAATCCTCATGACTTACGCCCGCAAATAAAACACAATGACCAATGCCCAAAAAATAACACAAACATCCTCTCAGTGAGTCGAACCAAATAATTCTACACCAATTAAAATATTCAAAATATTCAAATGGGGAAAAATGGACAGGATTGCGACATAGGGTCAATGACACAAAATGAGCAGAATTGAACAGGAAAAATGTTGCACTCGAGTTGGGTGTTAAGGTATTAGCATTTTTGTCATGAATTGTGTTCGTACATTGCTGACAAATTTCTTGAAGCCTTCAGTTTCAGTTCTTGTAGTTTGAATATTTGCCGATTGTGTGGAGAAGAAAGAGGGACTTGAAGGGTTTATTTTGTTCCTGGTACGGCTTGTACCATTCAAACAAATCAACTCACGAATTATAGAACGAGGTGACATGGAATGTGTGTGTACTGTACCTGTAAAGGACTAGTGTAGTTGAAGAAAATGGGCTGTCCCTGGCTTATATGCACACTCGCACGAACGGTGATGATAAAATTGTCGTCCACTGCAAGGTGAGTGTTTGCGATGCAGTGATGAGCCATGAGCGCCGCCTGCATGTAGACTGCCCGCAGTCTCAGGTGTTCTGCGTGTGAAGGAAGGCCTGGGGCACGCACCTCGAAACTGTTCACATCCAGTACCCCGCACACCCTCTGGACAAGCTCCGGGTCATCCTCGGGCTGTACCGCGCCAATGTCCTTCAAGGGCTGGTGGAACGAAACATAATATTTAATGTTAACTTGAGCAGAATTTATTATATCCAGTAAAGAAAGGACTGAAGCGGAGCTTGGGCCCACTTTATAAATCCAGGGTACAATACATTTTTTTAGTATTAACATCCTTAAAAAAATAACAGTAAAAACAGGACCAATGGTAAAAGATCTCCCCAAGCCGACTAGCAAATGTTTATAAAGTTACAGTGAAAGCGAACTTTTCAAGAAGTGAAATAGTCCAAGGGGACGGGGTGAGGGTTGAAAGAAGCCCTCGTGGCAGACATTGTAGAAACACTCGTGACAACGCCAGCAAGCAGAGAGGGTAAGTGTTAAACACCCACACAGTCAAAGAGTTGGGGATGAAATAGTCACTTAAACTCACCCTAGATTATTTATATTTATTATTTAATAGAAAGCCAAAGTGTGCAAACAAAGCAAGTGGAGGCCATGGGTATGAAGTTTTTGAGGAGCTTTCACCAGAAGAGATAGGATTAGCAATGAAGATGTAAGGTCTAGAGTTGTGGTACATAAGATAGTAGAGGAAGCAAGACTGAGATGGTATGGACACGTAATGAGAATGGAAGGGGAGAGGATTCCAACAAGATTAGTGGATAATAAGTATGCACGGAAGAGACTACAAGGAATACCAAGGAAGATATGGGAGGAACAGGTAGGAGCAAGTGTGCAAGGGAGAGGTGGAGAGTGGAAGAAAGTGCGAGAGGAAGAATGGTGGAAGGACAGAAGAAGAAGGAGGAATTTTACTAAACGGGCTCGGGCACAGGCTGGAAACAGTTCATGATGATGGTAGGTAATCCCAACAGCTCTCGAACATGTCATGAGGGAATTATTACTTGATGATAAACATTTTAAATGAAGAGGAAAAGTTATTATCAAATAAAATATTCTAGGACACCCTTGACAGATATTCAACAACTGTCGATATCACCAAGTGAATAAAATTAAACTCTAACTTATTGTAACGTGTTTTACTATTTACAAATTATATATATCTTGACACTTAAGAGTACAAACATTGGTACAAATATTATACATCCATATATACACGTACAATACTTGGTCATCGTGTCCACGTCCCTAGTATAACACGACCAGTCCCAAACACACTCACAGGAAGACTACTCTGCTACCTGGCTATTTGCACCTGTCACCCCCACCCTCTCTTTCCACATTCCAGTTACAGAGGTTGGTACGCTCATTGCACTCGCAAAATAGTCACTACATCTATCCGTTACACTATTCCCTCCTTTTTAAGAGGCTCTCCTGAGCCACTATAACACATCACACTGAGAGTTTTTTTTTCTATTCAGGAAAGTCATTAGGATCACACATACAGACAGTATCCCATGGGCTTCCTCTGCCATGCAGGATAGCGTCTCTCTGGAATAATCTTGGGTAGCACAAATAATTCCGGACTATTAGTTTTTGTTTCATCTTCATTAGAAAAATCTAAACTACAACTTCTTGGTAAAAGACTAGGTCCTAAGTCTTTCTCAGGTGACACGTTTTCGCTAACATATGTTAATTCCCTGTCTGTTTCTGATGGTGGTTCCTTTAGGACCGAACTGCATGGCTTCAGCCGGTTGAAATGTACAATCATCCGTTTCCGCTTGGGTGATTCGCGTTGGATGCGGTAAACTACATCTGATATTATGGTCTTCACAATATAAGGGCTATTCCATGCACTGTGCCATTTAGGTGAGTTTCCTTTTCTGACTGCTGGCTGGTGCAGCCACACACGATCACCAACCTTATAGGCACTACCCATGCACTTCCCGTCGTACACATCTTTTTGCACCCGATGTGTTTTGCCGAGATGTTCTCGTGCTAAACGATGTGCAGTTTCTAAATTTGTTCTTAACTGCCGAGCATACTCTAAGGCAGTGTCGGCAGGCTCTGGTTCTCCATACATCACGTCAATTGGTAACCGTACATTCCGACCGAACATGAGATAGTAAGGGGTGAACTTCGTCGAATATTGTGGACTGGACCGGTATGCTAGTAGAACTTGTTGCAGGGCCTTGTCCCAGTTGTCCTGAGAGTTGTTGACGTTCTGGGAAAGCATTGCGCATAGAGTTCTATTGAATCTTTCTACCAGGTCATCTGACTGTGGGTGATATGGAGCTGTGCAAGTTTTCTCTATCCCAAGAAGTTGACACATTTCTTGGAATAGCTTAAACTCAAACTGGCGTCCTTGATCTGTATGAAGTTCCACTGGCACACCAAACTGGCAGATGAACTCTTTCACAATGAGCTTAGCTACTGTTGACGATTCCATATCTGACATAGCATATGCCTCCGTCCATTTGGTGAAGTGGTCAGTCACTAAAAGAATGTATTTGTTTCCTTGAGCTGTCTTTGGCGAGGGTCCCAAAATATCCGCAGCTAAACTCTGGAGGGGAAATCCTGCAAGGTAGCTCTCAAGGGGTGCTCTCAGCTTGGTGGTCGTTGATTTCCTTCTCGCGCACACAGGACATTCTCTACACCACAGCTCTACATGATTGGTCATCCCTGGCCATTAGAACCTATGTAGGATATTCTCTAACGTCTTTGTAACACCTAAGTGACCAACAGTATCCGCATCATGCAACGATCTTAAAATATCGGTAGATAGTTAACGTGGTTCTACAACCTGAAATATATCCAGCTTATTTTCTTCCAACCAGCGACGGTACAGAAGGCCCCTATGTACTTCTAGTCGTTTCCACTGTGCCCACAAGCTCATGTAGTTCTCTCCTCTACTGGATGCTTCACAGGAGGTTGGCCTCTCCTTCTCTTCCCGCTTTATTTTAGTAATGTGTCCGATGGCTTCATCAGCGTCCTGGAGCAATCTGATGTCCGTGTCTGACCAATGAAGTGGCCAGCTTGAGTTAACTTGAGATATAGCGGATACCGGAAGCTCCTCCTGCCCACATTGTTTACATGGCAAACGTGATAATCCATAAGCATTTCCATGATTCTTTCCAGGTCGATGTTCTACCATGAACTCAAACTCTTCTAATTGTTCTAGCCACCGGGCAACCTGCCCTTCAGGTTATTTAAACTGCTGCATCTAGCGAAGAGATTTGTGGTCTGTGTGTACTTTAAACTTTTTGCCGTATAAATAACTCCGGAAGTGTCGAGTTGCATACACCAAAGCCAACATCTCTCTTCTAGTTACACAATAGCGACGCTCAGCCGTTGTTAGTTCTCGACAAAGGTAAGATACTACGCGTTCTTCTCCCTCCTGTACTTGACTTAAAACAGCTCCGATGCCTGTCCCACTGGCATCTGCATTCAAGATAAACTCAGTGTCCATCCTTGGATAGGCAAGAATTGGAGCATATGTGAGACGTTGTTTCAGCTGTTTAAAGGCACAATCACACTGTTCACTCCACCTAAACCTCTCTCCTTTTTGTGTGAGCGCGTTTTCAGAAGTAATTTTAATGTACCTATTGGATTTAGAACTTTCTTTCTTTAAAAGAGAAACTCTGTTGTATTTGAAAATCATGTGACATGCTGGCTACCTTTACCCAATAGGAAGATAGCCTTCAAAGCATCAGGCTGCCAGGTGTTCTCCCATCAGTTAGTTTTAACACTGGTGACAAGGGGTCCGAGAAGCAAGGGGTAGGTCATATATAACCAGCTTGTGCGTATGAATCCACACAGAAAAATAATAATCTGGACAGAAAAATATAATTTTGAACTCCGTGTCAGTCCGTAAATGAACTAAAACTGTATCACTTTAATATCAAATCTACAGTACCGTAAGTTTAATCATCTAAATACATCGTGTGCAACGTTAAAAGTTTTACTCATTACATAAGAATTACATATAATCAGATCACATAACCGTGTACAAGTTCGCAGCAAGGCATGCACGCTTCGTCGTCGTCATAAAACCCAGGGTCGTTATACTTACCGCTCATCGTAAGGTATTCACGGGTCCACATTCGCATAGTCATCAACAAAAATCGGTATCACTATAGTTGGTGCCCAATCGCGGGGCGGATATCATAATAAAATGAATATCACGCGAGAAAGTAAAAATAGGCCACTGTATACCAATTGTGACCGATCAAGGTTATTTTGGTCGCCCTCAGATATTATTTGAAAGTACTCGGTGTATTTGCGAGTTCTAAAAGATTCAAAGCTCAAACTTTTAATGACGATGTAGTTTTCTTACGCTATCGACTGAAATCCCCCGCTGGATCGACCAGTCTCGGACCCCTGAACTTGGCAGTATAGCTTGGTTTTGGAATATTGAAGGAATACAAGTTTATAACGTAATAATGACAACCATTTGTGCTTCAAACATGGTTCGATGCATTGAGTTATTACAAATCTAAGCTTCCAAATATAAATACTAATTATGACTTAAATACAAAACCTCACGTTACCTTTAAGACAAAAGTCTTTTTGTTGCACTGAGAAGCAATTTTTCAGTTTTTATGACAAAAATGTTTTTTCTCTATCGTGACGAGACTCCGCGTCGGACACACATCATTGACACATGGGTTTTTATTGAGAGGGGACCCACCCTCAGTGTGTGAGTTTTGCGATGCTCCCCTAAGTGTGTATCACATTTTGGTGGAGTGTCGCAAACTAGCCCCTATCCGTCTGGCTCTTGATTTTAATGGTGACTTACGCTTTTTATTACGCGATAACGCGGATGGAGTTATTTGTTTACTCAGTTTTATACGCCAGGCGAATATTTTAAATGCTATTCGAGTTTTCTCTTATAAAGTTACTCATTTGTTATCACCTCATATTAAGGTTAGTTTTAACTATTTTAGTATACTTTACTATGTTTTTTTAACGTATTCTATTTTGATATGTATTTTTAATGTTTTAATGTGGTATTGTTTAGCAGGTGTATCACCCCAAACCACATTAATAATCTATTTGAGCTCTACTCCTTTGGAGTGTCTCAAACAACTTTTGTCTCATATTGAGATTACTTTTTTTTAAACATTCCTGTGCACATTTTATCATTTGTGTGAGTGTTATTCTATTTTAGTGCTTTTATATGTTTTTTCCGGCAGGTGAATTATTTATTATGACCTTCCCCCTATGGATATATTTTTACAATATTTCTAGTGTTGTTTAAGGACCTAATGAGCTCATCGTGTAGACGAACCTATAAAACATAATATTATATTCTAATCGCCGAAATTTTGTTTTGAGCAGATGGGGTTTGGGAATTTTAATAATTAGTTTGTGCGTGTACTATCGATGGATTTATGAATGACAATTTTTCTTAATTCCTAGAATAATATAAAAACATTTCTATTCTATTTTTTTAATTCGACTTACTACTACTAATACTCGTTTGTTATATTGTTAGTATTTTCAAGAATTTTATCTATAGTGAAATACGTCTAGTAACATCAACTAACTTATTCAAAACTAATAACATTGTAACCCGCCTCGGTGGCGTAGTTGGTTAACGCGCTTGTCGTGTTGAGCTCGACTGCTGAGGACGGAGAGGTCGAGGTTCGAATCTCAGTCGGGTGAACTTCTCTCCCTCCACGCAAGTGCTGGTTCACTTCCTCTAATTCAACCTTCCCAAATCCTAATCCATTAGCGTAAATGAGTACTTAAAGCGTATAACCCGAACGGGTAGTAAGACGCGGTGCTAAATATTAATTAATAATATTGTAATATTTAAGACAAATTGACAGAAATAAATTGTTGGTCTTCATCGATGATTGATTGGAGCTCTGACTGTACTGTACTACAAACGATGTGTTACTATTACAGAACCATCTTATTAATGTGTTTACCTAGCTAGTGTTTAATAACGTATAATGGACTAGAGCTCTGTAGGACTGAGAATTCAGGACGTGAGTTTGGAGGGTAGCTCCCCGCCCCTGCACAAGTTGCCATGGTTTTTTATTACACCAGGGAGACGGCACACCACCAAGCGTGTGACGCATATAAATATCACCTTAGGATGGAAGAAGGGAAATGAAATAGTCTGACTTTCATTGCACGGGACGAGCACTCGAGTGGTGGTGACAGCTGGCAAAAGTTACCAGACCTACTCGCGTGTATCCATTCGCCAATCCGTGTGATGACTTGGTGTCACTTTCGACAGCCAAAACTTTAACAATTTGTTTTAATCTTTTAACTGTTTTTACATTAATTAAAAATTAACTTGTGAAAATAAACTTATGGATGTTTCTTTTTTGAGGAAGCGAACTCTATGATTCACTTAAAAATGCTTAACAAATGAGAGATTTTAAAATTCTGTGTTCTCTTCATAAATTAAGATGGCGAACCAGACGAAAAAAAAAGGGCGTTTATGGCATCATAGAAACGGTGTTTGGTTGTATTTATGCGCACATTTTTACCAAATAAACATGTTTTATTTTGAAACTAATATTATGTATGTTTCTTTCTCTAAAAATGCATTTATTTATTTTGGTGGTTATTTTAACGAGATACAAATGCGATTATATTTAGTAATTTGCTTACTCACTCTATTACATTAGGAACTTAAAAGATCGTTTAAACACTTAAAAAAGTACACCATCTATCCATATATTGTGATAGTTTTATCCAGTCCACCATATCACACCCTATCCCTATCTTGAGCTAGTTTTATCCAGTCCACCTATTACACCCTATCAGTATCTTGTGATAGTTTTTATCCAGTCCACCATATCACACCCTATCAGTATCTTGTGATCGTTTTATCCAGTCCACCATATCACACCCTATCAGTATCTTGAGCTAGTTTTATCCAGTCCACCTCATTACATCCTATCCATATCTTGAGCTAGTTATATCCAGTCCACCTATTACACCCTATCAGTATCTTGTGATCGTTTTATCCAGTCCACCATATCACACCCTATCAGTATCTTGTGATCGTTTTATCCAGTCCACCATATCACACCCTATCAGTATCTTGTGATCGTTTTATCCAGTCCACCACATCACACTTTATCTCTATCTTGATCTAGTTCTATCCAGTCCACCTCATTACACCTTATCTCTTTCAGATCCATTCTAATGTTACCCGCCCATCTGTATCTGGGCCGACCCAATGGTCTCTTCTCATCGGTTTTACCAGTCAATACCCTGATCACGGTTCTAGATTCTTCCATTCGCGCTGCATGTCCTGCCCACCGTAATCTACTAGACTTATTTATCATCCTAACAATGTATTGTGATTAGTACAAGGTATGTAACTCATCATTATGTATTTTTCTCCACTCGCTAGTAGCCTCATATTTTTTGGACAAATATCTTTCCAAGCACCTTGCTTTCGAAAACCCTAAATTTGTTTTGTCATGTAAGGTAAGAGGTCACGTTTCACACCCGTAGAGAACAACTGATAGAACTTTTGTTTGGTATATTCTTAGTTTTACATTCCTGGACAGCATGCAAGATGTCAACAACTTACTGACCGACAAATAAAATATATTTTACAATTGTATTATTTTCCTAGTTTACAATCTAATATCGTTATTGCTAGTTAAAATTGTTCCTAAATATTTAACCCAGTTAAATGTTAAGTTGCTCGCAGTGATCTATACATTATCATCATCACTCTGTGATCTCTGTGTGAGGCACTTGGTCTTTTCTCCGTTCACTTATAAACCTATTTCCTAACAATCTTCTATTAAACAGCTTCTTTACTATTGCACATCATAGTTATTTCATCTATTTTACACTGTACCGTTTAACGTCAACCCTTTCCTGCTTTCTTGCATTACCCTAACAGCATACTCTAAAGGTTATTTTAAAAAGTAGTCTCCTTGCTTCAACCCATTACATATTTCGAAAGTATCTGAGTATGTGGTTCTTAACCTTTTATTACCCGCGACCCCCCTAAATATCCTAAAATATGTTCGCGGCCTCTTAGTTTTTACTAACATAGTAATCATTAAGATTTGTTCTAAAATAGTGGCACTATTTACTTATTATAATAACAAATAAAAAACAGAAATTAGCTTACCTAAATGTACTTAAAGGAACCTCTGCGGTCGAACACGTTCCAATAATTTGTCTATTCTTGTTTCGAATGTATTACTTAGTGCTATTAACATGCAGGAGTCGATTCGGAGTCGATTTCACTTCTTCGTTTTAATATTTACCAATGTGGAAAATTCAACAAAGGGCAGCAAATTTTGAATGTCGGTGGTAAACAGATGGGGATTATTTGTACTATCCACGATTTATATTATCCGTACTTCCCCTTCCCCCCTCCCCTTCATCGAGAGTCTATTATGCTTAGATGCTTACGATCATCAAATTCTTTCTTCTAAAACGTAAAATTTAAGATAATCGACTTCGGTTAGAAGCAAATAACATTTAAAATGATTGTTTCAAGGCCCCCCCGGTTAAGAATTGCTGTGATAAGTGACACTTAGCCAGTACTAGAGATGGGCGATATATCACTGACTGTGATTTTTTCACCGATACCATTTGATCACTGATACTCCCAGTTACTCGATCTCAAAAGTATCGGTGATTGAGATATCAGTGATCGAAGATACTCGCATACTCACCATACTCACAATACTCGAGCTACGGAGCTAGTATTGCTTCTTTTTCTAGACACTCGAATAAATACTCGCTTCACGGCCTTTGTTATTCTTTTATTTTTTATTTTCTACCAACTAATTGAGAATCGACCTTATTGACTGGCATGTTTTACGTGTTATTTCTATTTAAAACACTTGATCTCTTAGAGCTCATTTATCAAAAACAGTATAAGATTGCTACGTAAAAATGACTTTAATAGTTTAAATGTTTCCTTCACATGCATTTTCAATACAAAACATTTGTTGTTAAGAGCAAAATACAAAAGCAAGCTTAGCTTACTAAGCAAATCACATTTCGGATTCTTTTTAAAAGTAGGCTACGAAAAAAAAATCATTTCTTTTTTTCGGTGATCCTATCCCCAAAATCGCAAATAATGAATTAAAATAAGTAACAAAATAGAAAAAATAGAAATAAACCTTAATATTTACAATGCGTTGATGATCCTCATCATCCTATAGTCTAATCTAAAGTGTGTTTATATAATAATTGATTAAATATTTTCTAGCATCTTTTAATTTAATGCTAAGTCTCAGTGCTGTGGTTATGAGTTTTATTCCTTTATATTTAAATAGGTTTATTTGCTTCTAATAGATGTATAGCTCATCTACTATTATATGTACGGTATTTAAAATAAAATAACACTACAATAATATAATATATGACCTGCTTTCCAAACGTTTTCTAAACAAATCACCATTATGTTATGTTCATTTTTAATCTCACATAAATTTTAATTGTAGTGAAATAGATCACTAAATAAATTACACAATTACAAGAGTTTCTCATAGTACGTAAAATAAGTTAATATTGGTATTCAAGTTTAACATAATGTTTGTTGGACCACTAATTTTGCCCAAATTACATAACATTTCACTATAAAATACTAAATAACATATTTTATTTCTCTATTTTTCAATTGTATTAAACTTCTTAAAACGCATACTTTTGTATTGACTGTACATTAGTCAGGCAACACGAAACCCGGAGATTAGGTAGCTGTATGTCAATAATGGCAATGTCAGTGCCGAGTGCCGACAGAAAGAGCTTATGTTAAGTCTTTAAGTATCGAATTCCATTACAAGCCACCAAACTTCCAAGTAATTAGTTCTCCTTTCAAGTTCCAACCGACAACCGAATGTCATGGGATTATTCGAGTAAATAGTACTAAATACCCAGTACTCAGAAATACTCCATACTCCTACTCGATACTCGATTGTACGCGCCTACTCGGACAGCAGCTAAATACTAACAGTGAAAAATCACTGGTATAAATCACCGATATTTTAAAGTCAGTCACTGTATTCACTGATATCGTAAAATCACTGTTTTTCCCATCTCTAGCCAGTACCCTGCCACGCGTATCAGCCAAACATACCTCTATTAGCTTGACAAGTTTTATGGATATCCCAAACTTAACTAAAATGCCATCCTCTGATAGCTTGTGTAGCTTCTTTATACAGCTGGTACCATAGTGTAGGGTTCATGGAGTGCAGGGGAGTGTGGCGGGTTGACTAGCACTATATATGACGGCGTAAATCCAACCCACTTAGTTGGGTATCGATTTCCATCCTCTTGAGTCAAAGTCAAGCACGCAAGTACACACCCAGCTCGGGTATTATATCTAAAGTTGTTCTAGTTGGTGTATTTGAGTTGGGGTGGTTTTAGTCGGGGTGTGAACTATGGGCCTCATAGATCAGTTCTGAAACTTTTGTTACACGTTAAAATAAGTTTCTTTCTCCCTCTTTATCTTAAAATACACATTTACTAAAAACTCGTAAGATTTGTAAAACAAAATAATAGGTCTATAGATTCTTATAGAAACACTATACCAAATATCATAAATCAAATAATATACACTGTTACTTACTCCATGGCATTATGGACTAAGAACAATGTTACAGAAAAATTGAGAGAAGAGAAACATCTTTGTCCACCAAAGAGCATAAGAATCAAATTCATTTTCAAATACCTGAGTAAAAAAAGTATAGACATTTGCTTATAGCTCAAAAAATGATGGTTTTATACAAATATATTCCAATTAAAAGATTTTTATTTTCAATAGTTGTACAACTTTACAATTATAAGTTATTTCGTATCTCAAATAGTTGCGAAGAAATAATAAACATTGGAAAATTTTCCTTTTGTAAAGTACCCTCGAAGTCATTTTCATGGGAAAATGAGAACTGCCATCTTGATTATAATAAAAAACAGCATATATATAAAATTTAATCAAAATTGTTAA
Source organism: Timema californicum (assembly GCA_902141385.1). NCBI lineage: Eukaryota > Metazoa > Arthropoda > Insecta > Phasmatodea > Timematidae > Timema > Timema californicum. Next base: position 49,459 of record CABFOW010002883.1, on the reverse strand, counting down.
AACGAATTTCAAGAAAATTAACTTTTTCTCTTGTTGTCATTCAGTAAACTACCCTTAAATTTAGGGTTGGATGCCTATTTAAAAAATTAAAAACTGTGGGGAACTTATGAAAGCCCTAAATACCAAGTTTTAGCCCAATCGTTAAAATAGATAAACTGCATTGCGAAAACAACTTTTTTGGGTTTCAGGGGGTCATGAAACGTCGACATTAATCAAAATCTTGAGTTTGATTTTTTCGACGATCACAATACTTCTCTCTCCGAGGTGTCGAGAGAAAGTAACAAATAGGATCAAGGATTTTTAGAAATTAATTTGACACAAATTAAATTGAAAATGGGAAGTTATATTTGAAATTTCAAATATTATTTTAGAAAGAATTGTAGCACACAATCTTTCATAGCCTACTCGTCGGAACAACAATTTAAAAAATTTGCTACCATTAAACTATTCTAAATAAAAACATGAATATAGTGCTTTTTACTATAAAAAATACTCCTCAGATATCCTTGGTAAATTAAATTGCCGGTTATTCACTAACACGGCGAACAAAGTCTACATCCCAGCCAGTTTAAGTCGGCTTGTTGGAGGAAGTTTAACTATAGTTCTGTGAGCAGTAGACCTCACTTCCTCCGTGTGTTTAAGTTAAGGAGTTTTAACGTGACGGAATTTATTAAACCAACTACACTCTTAAGATTTATCTTTTAATAAATTTATCTTTGGATTTCAAGTTAAAATATCTCTTGCAATTTCTCCTTGGATTCGAAGTTGATATTTTTGCAGGGTAATCAAGATACACAGAAAACAAATGAATGTTATATTCAAAATATTATATTAATGGAGAATAAAAGTTGTTCAAGTTTAAATTGTTTAAGATGTCAACCTCGTAATACAGGCTATGTCAAAATTTCTACATAATTCACCCTTGTGATCGATTGATTGCTTAAACTCTTAAATTCAAATCACTTGAAATAAGCAACCAAACAAAAGACTTTTTTAAGTAGCCGCCATTTAAAAAAAATAATCAGATGACAAAACCATATGAGTACGTCGTTCGGCCCTGGTTCAAATAAAATCTCTGCCATATTTCGTTAGAATCGGTCGACGCCTTTGGCAACTATAACAGAACACACACTCAAAAATGCTCATTTAATTATTTTTTTCTCGTTTATTTGAGATATTTAACGTGCACTTTCTGAACCGACTGATTAAATCAGCAAACGACTTATGGACTAACTTAAATTTGGAACAGACACAACATCCAGCCCCGGCCGCTAATTTATCACTGTGAAAGGGGAAGCCGACACAGTTCATCAATTTTAAACTTTTCGCCCATTCCAAGAATCGAACCAGGGACACTCATTTCAGTACAGAGACACGCTACCGACTAAGCTAAGCTGTCGGTCTGTAAAATACTCAAAGGTCAAGGGAAAACAGGACTTTCCTTAGCGTTGTCAACAATCTTTTGGATTTTTACTCCCTAAGTCTGCTTCCTTAGTAAGACTTTGGTAAAAAGAACCTTCTGAATAGCCATTTTTCTTACCAGATTCATAATATATAGTAATATTATGGTAAGAAACAAGACCTTACAATATAATGCTGTACACGTGTATTAAATGCACTCTATGTTATTTTAAAGTTAATTCAAAGATACTTTTTCGTGTAATATAGAACCTTAAAATAATTTGCCAAATTTTTTATTTAATTTTATTTAATACTGCTATGTCACTACCCTGAGCTAGATTGGGATGTTTTTTGATTTTCATAACTTTATTGGACCTACGCGACTGAAAGCGGTGGTTTAACAAACCTGATGTGATGAATTAGAAAACATTAAAGAGGAATACTGACCATTCACAACAATCCTGCACTAGTTGTGAAGTAACGAGGCCAGATCATATAATCTATTTCAGAGGCAGTGACGCTACCAGACCATAGCAGACTAGTAACTTCGTGTCATCAGTAGTACGCATACTATAGAGCGACCGCTGAGTCCAAAGTCCCGAGTTCGAGCCTTATCTGTCACATTATGTCTAAGTTTTCCAAGTTTAAACCAGTTCTTCCACGAGTATGGACGTCCAAGTTCCTGTATATCACATTTTGTACTACCGCTTAGTGCTACCATTAGACTAGCATTCGTAACCTCCAGTATCAGTTCGAACCCAACCGACTACCTTCTCTTCCTCGCAAGATATCCAGCCCGCGGAAGGAGGGATGGTGACAGCTATTATTTTATTTGATCGATTGTTGGTAAAATGAAGAGTACGAGGGAAAAAGGAGGATGTCACATTAATCACGTTTCCCATGACAACAACTTATATATCTCAAACCCCATAATGACCCCACCAAATACTTATTTTTTAATAATTAATTTAAATGTGATATAGACCTCTTTTAACCACAATCTAGAAGGCATTAGAAAGGTTTAGTAATTGCATAACAAATGGCGGTACCAACTCATTTTGAGCTAAAATTGGACTTTCCCTCTTTTCCTCCTGTTCTCTTCAATTTTGTTTTTATATAAGGTCGAGTTTAAACTAACCAGGGCTCTCTAAAATATTCTATGCAAAGGATTTTTATTTTATTTTTATGTTACAACACATTGTATTATTTATCTGCGGAGGTTTAGTTAGAAAAAGAAGATTTGGTTTAACTTTTCTCGTCAGTGAAGAAACAATTATTTGTCGGGTGTGGAGGAAAAGAAACAACAAAACAAAGGCATGATTATAAATAAATTATATATATATATAGAAGTAAATAGAACATGAAATTGTTTATTAAAAATGTATCATATAAGCTATTTTTACTTTCTAACTCATATTAAGTTTACTTACAACAAATTTTGGAATATTTAAAGTCATTTACATTGTTTGTCCTACTAATTTATTGAATGCTTTAATTTATGAAAGGTGAATTTTTTTACAAAGTAAAGTTTTTTTATTAAGTGAATAATAGTATTGACAGGATGTAGGGAGAGGGAAGGTTTTTTTGGGGTTACCCCCCTCTCCACCAAAGATTTCCGAAGTTTTTGATATTAAATATAAATATGGTCTCGTATCAAACTTTAAATAACTTAAAGAGGCAGTCATTTTTCAAAAAAATTGTCAGGGAAGGTCCACTCAAAATAACTTATAGAGGCACTTAGATTTTAAAAATAATTCCAGGCGAATATCTAAATTGCTTCTAGAAGCATTCGATTATTAAAATAAATACCCGTAGGGGGCCACTCTAAACATCTTATATTTGTATATATATTTAAATTCAAACAATGACCGCTTCTATTAGCTTTTAAAGGTTCTAATTGAAAAAAAACAGGCAAGGACCATTCCAAATATCTTCTAAGGGAATCCAAGTTTTAAAAATGTCGGTAGAAGACCACTTCAAATAGCTTTTAGAATCATCTATTTTCGTAAAAATAAAATCAGGCTAAGAACACTCTAAATAGCTTATATGGCCTTCGAAATTTCAAAATATTCATGGCAAGGACCACTTCAAATAGATTGTATGGAATATAATTCATAAAAAAAAAATCTGCTGAGCATTTCTTGAAATAGCTTTTATAAACATCAAAATTTGTTAACATTAACTGGGGGAAAGGAGAGGAGGATATAGAGCCCCAAAAAATGTATTGTTCCTTTGTTCCTTGCTTCCTTCTATCAGCAGCAGTAGTGGTATTAGTGATAGTAGTGGTGATAGTAGTAGTGGTATTGGTGGTGGTAGTAATAGTAGTAGTAGTAGTGGTAGTAAATTGCTTCATTTGGGATAGTTTTTGAGTATTGAATTCAACAACTTTATTTAGAAGGCCCATAAAATTGTTTGTTGTCAAAGACCAGATACAGGCAAATTAAAAAAGATTGGGTATTCGGAAATCCATATTAATATTGCAGGGAATCTTACCTTGACCTTTATCTCTGCAGGTACTCTAATATAGTCAAGTCGTAGCTTTTTAACAACCTAATGATTCTAGAGGCGAGTGCATTATTGTACTTTTTCGGCTTTAAGCCTGGTCCGGAGCATTCCTGGCTCTAGACATTCTTTATTAAACATTTCTAGTGCTCCAATATTTAGAAGAATCAATATTGTATCTGTTCAAAGGAAGGCGTATGGCCGACATTCTTGGACAATGTGTGCTGAGTAGCTCCACAGTGATCACGATAATCCTCATTAGTTCTCGTTGATCTTGAGAGGCGAAAGAGTTAACACAATATTTTTGTATATATTATTTAACGTTAACTTTCTGAATTGATTGATCACATTAGCGCACGAATTACAAACTAACTTAGTTCGAGAACAGACACAACGCCCAGTCCCTCGGTCGTTAATTTATCAATGCCAAAGGGCAAGAACGTATTAAAGGAAGGGGGGCTCTTGGGGATGAAGACCCCCTTGAAATCCAAACAAAAATTATTATAAAAAGATTACAAATTATAAAATTATCATGAATGAAAATTGACGGTTAAACCCCGTGTAAATTACATTTCTAGTTTCAAAAGTGTAAATTTATTCCATAAAAATTATATCAATTATTAGTGAATAAGAGAATGGGTCTACTTCAATATATTTTTGTACGAAATTTTGCTATATTTTCTTCTTCGTGCAGGCCGGATTCGTCCCACGCCGTTTAGTCTTGTTATGATCGTCGCCGTCTGACAATATTTGAAGAATGAGACGCCCAAAAGAAAATTCTGGATACTTGCCTGCGAAAAGAGAAATTCACCTTTCACCAATAATAAATGTTTCTGCGTCTGCCGGGAATCACACCCATAGCCTTAGCTCAGTAAGCAGTCACGCGATCCACTGAGCTAAATTACAGGACGTTACAACAATAGATCGTTAGAGTAATAAATATAAAACTGTATTTTGACAAGGTTTTCTTCACAAATCTAACATGGCTTGCATGAATTAATTTTAGTTCTATGTTTTAAAAAGAAACTATTTCTCTTTCACACAATATTCCCCTCCCTCCCCCTCCGCCACTCTATTCGCGCTCCCCACAGTTCAAGGAATTCTCAGGTGAGAGGACTAATTAGTTTTCAGAGGCCATTAGCCACGTAATGAACTTAACCTAATCTTTGGAAGGGTAATATAACTACCGCAGGATTTAAATTGTATTAGGGTTGCTGGCTCTAAGATACACCACCTGATGGTATCTTCCCCCTTTCACACGAAATAGTCTAACAAGTGTTAAGGGGGCCGCCCGCCTCGGTAGGTGAGGAATTTCTGTGTAAATGTTCAGCTCTGACGCAATCAAGGCCGTAGTCAGGGGAAGGCTTTGGGGGTTCAACCCCACCCCCCCTTCCTGAAATTGTATAAACCATATATATATATATATATATATATATATAT